>JAODJU010000130.1:26850723-26874844 GCA_026776725.1 Gnathonemus echidnorhynchus | reverse complement strand
TTGTGATTTTGTAAATACATTGCAGTCTAGTGTACATACAGTATGAGTTAAATTTAAGAATACTTTAAGAAGTATATATCAAGCATATACACAGTATGCTACAAGTAATATGCTAAGTACACTTACAAAAAGCAATATTGTGGTGCAGAAGGTAGTGCTATTATTTGGCAATTAGAGGGTTGCAGGTTCGAGCCTTGGTTCTGCCTGACCCCATCAAAGTGTTCTTGAGCAAGACACTGAACCCCAAATTGCTCCCGGTGTACAGGTTAGCTCCTTGCATAACAGCTTCCTCTACCAGTGTGTGGGTGGGTGAATGTGAGGCATGTATTGTAAAGCACTTTCAGTACTTGTAGGAGTAGAAAAGCACTATATAAATGCAGTCCATGTACAAGTGTACTTAAAATATAACAACAAAAAAATATTTATTAGTTTTAGTAATTCTAAGTTCATAAAAGTATACTTCAAGTGTACTTCAAAAACTAAAATGTGAACTAGAAGTATATATCTAGTATACTAGTAGTATATAGATGAGTGTACTTGTATACTTGAAAGTATACTTTTGTAAAAATTAAAATGTCCTTATAAAGTATACTTAAAGTATACTTTTATAAACTTAGAAATGTTCCAATTTAGTCCGAAGAAGTATTAAATTGGTATACTTTCTAGTACAAGTACATGGTCCGTAGTATACTTGCTATACTTATACTCAAGCATACTTAATAACATGAACTTCAGGTATACTGATTTTTGCTAAGGGCCTATATACCCATTTATTAGTATCTCGAGTTAAATTACATGATAATTCAAACTGAGAGCATTTCAGTTTAGTATATTAGTGATTTGAAAGATGTCAATATGACAAAGGAAATTTTATAATTCTTAATTATAACACTATCAAGGACCTTTAGCCTAGTTCCAAAATATCACTTATCTCAAGAAAATTTGTCTCTCCAGAACGGCTTTGTGATGACTACAAACGCTGCACAAGGACAGAAGTTACGCCGACATTGGTGAAAGTTTATTTTAAGATTACATCCAGTTGCAAAGCACAACACAAAGACTTCTGGAAACTAAAATTGGAAGATTAACTGGTACATTAATTATTGGGAGTTCAAACTGCAGTTTAAAACTTTAATATGTTATTCTATGTCAATACCAAAATCACACATCTATTCTTGGTATTCAATAAATATATAAATGTGACAATGAAATATTAAATGTAAAATGTGCAAATTATCCCAACCAAATAATGTCAGTTTTACCTTTAATCTTTATAAACTGTTTCAAAAATATTATTATATCATTTTTTAATAATTTTACTTATCTCCGAAATGGTTTTGTTACACGTCTATTGAAACACTGTCCATACACTTGAAAAACGTTTCCACAAATATCGAACATTTGTTTCCAGCCAATGTGCAATGAATAGACAAAAAATATAACAGGACAAAGACAATATCTACAAGACATGCGACAACTCCAAAATACATAAGACTTCATTACATGTTAGTTACTATATAAAACAAAGTGACTCTGCTTTATTTAAAGTTTAATTTTAGATAGATTCGGTTCTAACACTCTGCATCACAATAAAGTTCAATCCGGAGACATGCGTGCTGGTGATGTACTTCGTATATATCGCCCTCTTTTGGCACACTGGGAAAATGAAGGGAGCTGAAAGGTTACCGTTAGACTTAGGCAGGTTAGACAAGTTTGACGGATTTTCCTACGTGTGGCTCTAAAGAAAATCGTTTGGCTGTTTGATGAAGCACAATCCACCAAAATTCTGTACTGCGTATGAGCTACAATTTTTTACATGGTAATACAGTAGTCTTTAGACATTGAAATACCAGCCGACCAACATTTAAGAATTTGAATATATAAGGGAAAGAATGGTAAATTCTTCAGAAGAATGTCTGCTGTCATACACTTTGAAATTGGTTATGAATTTAAATAAATCAAGTAATATCCATCCATCCATCCATCTTTGAAAGAGTGTAACCCTCCAGAAATATTATTGTATTGTTATTATTATTGGATGAATATTAATTGTCCCATCCATCCATTTTCTGTAACAACTTATCCTATTCAGGGTTGCGGGGGGTCCGGAGCCTATACCGGAATCTATGAGCACAAGGCAGGGAAAATCCCAGGATGAAGCACCAACCCAATGCAGGATGGATGAGTTGTTTAACAGCAAAATCACTTTTGTGATCTCCACTATTTTTGTGAACTTTATTCCATTATAAATCTAAAATTATCTACATCCAAAGCATTAGGGGCAGTTTGCAAAACCTACAAAACTATGTACAAAGTAATAAAACATTTACATACATGTAAATCTGCATGTAGATTTGTCTCAAATTGAAAATATCATGGCAGCCAGCTGACCGAAGTTGGCAACCCTGTTCACCTGGTGTTTCAGGTATAATGACAGGTGACTTTAAAGACTGATATCATCTGTTTGTACACATACCATGCCTGTCTGGGTATGAGTTAAAGTTGGTTATATGTGGATGTGTGCATGCCTGTACATTAGCAGTGTTTACTGGGGCCTGTGTCTGCGTGAGAATGTGTGTGTGTCTCTCAAGGCTGCTGCTGGTACTGGCTCTCCGTGGCCGTGTAGAAGTCCTCCAGCACGCTCTGCAGATACTCGAAGGTGGGTCTGTCTTCAGCTTTGTTCTTCCAGCACAACATCATGATGTCATACAGCTCCGGAGGGCAACTGTCTGTACGTGGCATGCGATAGCCCTTTTCCAGGAGACGGATGACCTCCGGGTTTGACATTCCTAAAGATATGTGCACATGTACACACACACACACGTACACACAATGTACAACGTTCAGAGATAGCTTCATTGCTTCACTACTAGGATGAATCCTTAAAGGTCACCACATATATTAGTGTTGGCCACTATGCCAGCCATCTTTACTGATTGGCTCTTTTCAATCAGAGGTGGAAAGTTCAGGTCCAGAAAGTACAAATCCAGACCAAGATTTTGTTTCCACAAGCCAGTTGAAAAAAAAAGTAACAAACTCAGAATACTCATCTGGTTGGTAGAAACAAAATCCTTCTCTATATTTGTACTTTCTGAACCTGAATCTTCCACCTCTGTTTTCAATGACCATGTGACAGACATGACCAACCTTGGTCACCATACATCAGTAACCATGAAAGTTGTCCTTAATGACCTTAGTCACTAAATATGAGTCAATGTGCTATAATAATCACTTGCCTGGATATGGTGTGCGGCCATAGGTGATGATCTCAGTCAGCAGGATTCCAAAGGACCAGACGTCGGACTTGATGGTGAAGGTGCCGAAGTTAATGGCCTCAGGGGCAGTCCATTTGATGGGGAACTTGGCACCTGCCGGGACAGAGTCAACCTGGCTTAGTGGGTCTCGGAGGCTGTCGGCAGGTCCTTCTGAAGCTGTGGCCAGCACGGAAACGGCAATCCAGAGCAAACCAAGCCACCGGGGTGTTTTGCCACCTACTCACCCTCTTGGGCAGTGTATTCGTTGTCCTCAATGATACGCGCCAGACCAAAGTCTGCAATCTTGCAGACCAGAGCCTTGTTGACCAGGATGTTGGCAGCACGCAGGTCCCTGTGGATGTAATTCCTCCTTTCGATGTAAGCCATGCCCTCTGCAATCTGGGAATGCACAGGGTCAATGTCTCTTAGGAGGAAATCCCCCAGTATCAGTAGCAATTGTTCTTTAACTTCCTAAAAGCTGTGAACAGTGCTCCCAAAGGTTTCTCAAATGGTAGTGCAATTTTCATTCGGTTTACCTTGATAATGTTATGTCAAATAGTACTGTATTTAGACAGCTGCAGTTACAAATGCTGCCTTCTTGAAAACATACAACTTTCAGGCTTAAGCTAAAGAAATGTTCTGTGAAAGTTCTTTGCTGTCACACGAAATGGCTTGCATAAAAAGCATAAAAAGTAAGGTGCTTAGAGAATTCAGTGAATCAGGTCAGGTCATGCCAGGGAGCATGCGCTGGTACAGCATATTGCCGCCCGCGTCCACCACATGAAAAAACACCTTGGGATCCTGGGGTGCGAGCCCCCTGGGCCAATGTGCCTGGTAATGTGCCTCATTTGGCTCTGCCTGAGCATCTGCTCATTCAACACAAAGTCAAACCAGTGGCACCCAAGGATTCCACAAACGAATTCAGTGAATGTTCAAAAAAAAACAAATGAATTTTGAACCTAAATTTTGAAATTCATGCATCTTACAGCCATTTATATGCTTCCCAAACAGTACTGAAAATGACCTCAGGGACATGCATCTCATTATACAAACAACAACATTATTATTATTATTATTATTATTATTATTATTATTATTATTATATAAATTAAAATAAGCGGGTATGGAAAATGGACAGATGGGCACATGGATATCCATGCTGTAAAAGCAATTTGTTTTGTGGTACATTAGGGGGCACTGTTGCATGACCTTGCTCTGTAAGAAGGGTGGCATGTACAGCAGGAAAGACTGTATTACAGATAATACAGCAAATGTGCAGCTACACAAGACACACTCGCAGCAGAAGGGTTAATAAATCAATATGAAAAGGGCAGGCTGAACTCTGAGCTAGGTTGGAGGAGTTCACGATGCAAACTTGAGGGACTTTGAAAATGGCTTCAGAAAAGAGAATTCGGCAAAAAATGTAACAAGGTACTTATGATCTCATAAATCGACAGGTTGATGATGAGATTGCTCTGCAAAATGGAGAAGTACAATAACAGGAGGCCAATCCAAAAACACACTTCCTATTTCTTTCCACTGGCAGATCGAAAACAATCACACCCACCTTCTCTGCCTGCCTTCTCTCTCCCTCATAGGTTTTTATCAGGAAATCTGTGTGTCTATCAGTGTTTATGTAACTCTGTTCGTACCTCTGTGCCACAGTAGTATTTACCACCACTCGGATCATGCATTTGTAGGAGGCCCCCGAGGTTTCAGGGGTTCAAAGTCATTTTTTGAATGCCCCAAGAACAAACTCATTCCTGCCTCTGTAGGTTTTTACCAATACCAGACGCAGTGATTTCTGGTCCAGAAAGTAAAAATCCAGACCAAGATTTTGTTTCAACTAACCAGTCCAGTTTAAAGAGTCACAGTCACAGAGTACTCAGTCTGGATTTTTACTTTCTGGACCTGAAATTTCTGCCTCTGACTAATACCTTTCAGTGCTTATACCTCATGTGTGTCTGTGTAGGATTTCACATCTTGTGTTTCCATGTTTAGAGTGTGTCTGCACCACTGCCTGTGCGTGTGCACAGCCTGTTTTTATCTCAGTGCGTCTCTGTGCATCTCTGACTGCGTATGCTGACGTATGGCCCACAGGGGCATATATGAGAAAATTTTACGGAGGCTTTATAAAACATGACATACTGTCAATGCCAAAATAACTGGCATCAGGATAAATAGGAGCAATCAAGATATCGAAGAAGCATTTTTCTTAAAATCTATAAGTCTTTTACAATATTACTTCAATGAAAAAAGTGTTAAAATTATAGGTATGCCAAAGAATTCTAATAAAAAAAACAAACTATCCTGCATTCTGCATTATTTTCTTTTCATGCCGGTCACTCATTCACATGATGTGTGACTAAAGTTGTGGGACAGTTAATGTGTGGGTTCAACGTAAGTTTGGCTGGTATTTATTTTCCCCACTACTACCATCTCACAAGCTGGTCACTCTAGCCCAGCTACTATGTTTATGTCAACTATGCAAATATATGTCAAACTGAAACAAGCAGTTAATATTAGATATAGACCTGATATTAATGCCATGAACCAAAAGGCAATCAGGAAAAAGGACTCTGCTCATAGCAAGTTCATGCCTAAATGTTCACACACCTTCAAAATAACATTGTGTTCAAACAAAAGTTGGTGAAGCCATTCGGAAATGCAAATAAATTACTGAAAAAAAACATTGTAGCTTATGGTCTTTCCACATTTTTTTTCTTAAATGGTATCTGTTAGATCCCAGTCAATAATTACATGGAAAGCCTATTTAAATGAGAATGTTTTAAAATGTACATGAACCAGTTCTAGGAAATAGTAAACAAACCATTTCCACTCTAACCAAGGTTTGTCACGGTCAAGATAAAGGCTTTTAATACTTCAATAATCTTTTAATTGAAATGTAGAAAAATGTACCAGTTTTATATTTCAAAAAATGTATCAAATTAACTGGACTGTTATTCTCTCATCTTAATGGCTTGTATTTAAGCACAATCCAATATTAGTCCTGTATTGGTCATGGCCAATATAGTATGAGCCACTGAAATCACTAATAAACATGCATATTCGTTTTATACATTACAGGAGGTGTGAGAAGCGTCATGATAATTTGCTTTTGTGCTGAGAGATCTGTATTCACTGGCACACATTAAGGCATGAAAGGTAGCGTGCACCAGCTACCACAGCACGCAGATGTGAGCCATCTTACACGGGTTGCCACTGTTCAGCCCACTGCTCTGGCTGACAGACCGCTGTACTAGACACACACGAGCATATGCCTACAACAGCAGCATTTGCAGCCTCACCTGGGCCGTGAAGTCGATGAGCTTTGGAAGCTGAATAGCGTTCCCCTCGCTGCTCTTCAGGAAATCTAATAAGCTTCCTGGAGACAGAGACAAACACATGCAATCAACTGTAGCCATAAACCTGTGCTCACCCAAACACTGGCATGACACTTAATGCTCATACTCACTTAATGCTCATACTCACTTAATGCTCATTCTCACCTAATGCTCATACTCGCTTAATGTTCATACTCGTTAATGCTCATACTCACTTAACACTCAACGTCCATATTCAATGCTCAAGACTCATACTCGCTTAATGCTCATCCTCATTTAATGCTTAATGCTCATACTGGGACACTGTGAACACGTTCACTCTAACATGCAATTTTTTTTTTATTTATTTACCTTTATTTTACCAGGAAGTTCCATTGAGATTAAAATCTCTTTTACAAGAGAGACCTGGCTAAGGTAGCAGCTGTACAAATTTACTGTGTTAAAATACAACATATACAATGGGATATACAAAATCCACACACTAGACAGCTATTTAAATACACTGGCTTCTCAAATAAATGCACACAGCTCCTAGTTAAAGAACAGATGCATACATCCTACCTTTGAAAGTAAAAAATGGAAAGATAGTAGGATGAAAGGGCTACTTACCTTTTTCCATGAACTCTGTGATGATATAGATGGGCTCCTCCTTGGTCACCACAGCATTCAGTCGCACCAGCTTGTCATGCTGCAGAGTCTTCATCAGGTTGGCCTCAGCCATGAAGGCCTCTAAGGACATACTTCCTGGCTTCATGGTCTTCACAGCAACTTTGGTGTGTTGGTTGTAGGTGGCTATAGACAAGAGGAACTACATTACTCTGCATGCACAGCAGTCAAGCTGACTAGTCAGCAAGACTGAAGAACAGGCAGCCTACCCATCCAGACTTCCCCAAACTGGCCAGCACCCAGTCGCTTGTCCAGCTTCAGGGATTCGCGGGGGACTTCCCAGGCATCCTTCTCCCAGGGCTTCTCAGGCTTCAAGCTTATGCAGGCGCTTTTGAGGGGCTGGCAGAGTCCGTCACCTTGTTCTGTTTACACACAAACAGACAAGCCAAGATGAAGATACTGGAACCATTGTTGACCTGACGAATGCCTGTCTATCCAGAAATAGCGATTACGACACCTAATCACAGCCTACCAAAACGATCACAGATGTATCCATACACCACAGCTTTCCAGCTCCAATCCTGGAGTGCTACTGTCCAGTAAGTTTTTTATCCTACCTGGCTTATGATGAGTCACACCTGTTCTCAGGTAAATACCAGGAAGCGAGATAGAATAGAAAAGCTACTGGATAGTAGCTCTCCAGGACTGGAGTTCGAGAGTCCTGCCATACCTGAACATTCCCTATTTGTGATGTATGACAATGTGGTCGGTCACACCCTGTGAATCATTGTCAAGACACGCTACCAGCAGACGGCGCTGTGTGTTGATACAGACTCTGATATCCTTTTTGTGATTATGCGCGGATGTCATCAGCGAGGATGGTAATCAAATGTCACTCACTTTTGTAGTGGGTGACCAAGTCCTGCAAGGTAGGAAATGTGATCCGAGGAGAGATGTAGAAGCCACCATTGTCCAGGGTGCGGATTTTGTAATGCTTGACGGAGTTCCCAGACTGGGCGTCGTAGTCTTTTACCGACAGCGAGTAGCTGCCTATAAGATAGAAGCGGAACACATCAGGGGCAAGTCAGAGGTTAACATTAAGCGAAAAGCAACTCTAGGATAATCAAGTGTTGCACATTTCACACTTAGTGGTGACAGAAATATATCTATTTTCTGCAAGCACACAGCAGCAGTTTAGAGGAAAGGCCATCTGAAAGCAGCAGGTCAGGCATAACTGAAAGTAAAAATTAGATGTTTTGTCACCTCCATAGCTGAGGTGCCAGTTAACTAATTACTCTCAAATACTTTTTTTTAGAACCTGACTAGAGCTTATCTGGTTCAGCTTATTTTAACAGGCAAGTAGTTCTGAACACGTGTGGGGGGAATGGACCAATGGCGGGGCTTGCCTTTGGTGGTCTCACTATCTCGGATCAAGAAGGCACCAACGGGATTGTCCGTCACCAACAGTTGGCGTTCCGCATCTTTCCGGCTCAGTCCTTTGAAAAACCACCTGGGAATGCATCAGGGCAGTTAAGTCAGACAGCAACCAAGATGCCCATCATGTCACATAACTTCCTCCCAGAACGTACTGGGACAGAAATGTCACAGAGCAAGAGAGTCATTTTGCTAATTGATTTCTCATGATTGCTTCTCGCGTATAGTGTCAAACCTGGAGGAAATCCACAACAACACAGGGAGAACATGGCAAACTCCACGAACAAGGAGCTGCAGGTCCAAATTAATTAGACCCATAGACCCAGAGAGGTGAGGCTATAGTACCATAAATGAGTCCCACAGAACCCCTGCCAGTGCAGTGGGTACAACAGGAAATGCATCAGCTCTCTGTCGTCCAAGAAACAGACAAAAAAGAAGAACATTTGATAGCCCAATAACGGTTATTACAGCCTCACACTGCAATAATTAAGAAGCTTAACTTGGCGAGGATAGAACAAGTCTTCTGAGAACTTGGAGTCTTTGTAAGCACTTTGTTTTTCTCTCCATCCTGGAAAGCGACTGAATACAAAAGCCCAGCCTCTTACAGAGAAGCACACCGAGACAAATAGACATAGAGAAGCCCAGAGTTAAGGCAAGATACCTACTCTTCAGTCTGCAAGCTGTCTTTGGCCACATAGTTACAGGGGATGTAGCCCTCTTTTCCTGAGGTAATCAACTTGGCCATCCACCACTCGCCTGACCTAGAGAGAGCACCGAAGAGACAGGTCAGCAAACAAGAACAAGGGAAGTAAACAAATAGGACATTCATAGTTTCCCAACCAACTTTTACAATACAATAACCACAGCACTAGATAAACATAGATCTACAATGCCTTTAACTATCATATTACATATAAGTATTTCAACATTACATGTATGATAGAATGTTGAAAATTTTGATTGTAGACATATTACCCTGTTAATTTTGTGCCAGTAAGGCTCCCCAGATTAGCAACACAGCTCAGGTTTTAAAACAAGAAAAGCACTGCCTGGAATTTTTTACACATCATATGTGGGAAAGGAGAGCAAAACTAAAACTATGAAAAGTGAATGATCGAACAGAAAAAAGAAACAGGAACAGAACAGAGAAAGACTATGGACTGCAGACATACACAAACACAGAGAGAGAGAGACACACACACACACAGACACACACACAGGCACACACACAGAAACAGACACACGCCCACTAAGGGTAATAAAGAGTAAGAACAAGGCTGTCACTGGATAATGAGAAGAAACTATCATGCAAGCAGAAATCTCCGACAGGCGACTAACTTTAGAAGCTGAAACTCCTTTGAAACCTAACAAAAACTAAACTGGGACCAGCTTCATCCTTGTAGCTGTGAGGTAACAGCAGCCCCAGGCAAAAGTCAAGCTGGATAAATGAGCATGGATAACAGCTAATCATTGAACAGACAGCCCTTCACGAACACATTTTTAGGCCCCGGGGACGAGCTTTCTATGGAGTAGCATCCAAGGGAAGAAGAGCACTCACTCCTCCAGAATTTTCAGCTTGTCTCCCTTCTTGAATCCCAGGTCTCCATCATGGATTGGCTCATAGTCATACAAAGCAATGACTGCAGTCCCTCCTGTTAGGGGGTGGAGTGACAGTGTTTGTCTCATGCTTTTAGCTCACAAACGTTCATACTGCATGATGGATATGTCCCACGTTTAAGTTTTGCTTTATGATATTTTATATCCACATCAATCTGCAATCAAAATTTTTTGATGGAGAAAACAGAACTAGATTATGTTTGGTATTGCACTTTGTGATTTTTTTTCTTCAGAAGGACTCTGTATCAAATAAACGTGTTAATTTCTCAACAGTAAAAGCAATAAGAATCTGGTATAAGAATGGTATAATTTATGGCAAAACCAAGAGGCACAAACTATGAATTCACATGGGGAGGTGAGGGGGCAGCAGCCTGGACTTCAATGTGGAAAGCAGTTCACATAATTTAATATACTGTGGAGCTCCTTACAGGTTTGGTTTGCACGTGCTTACCATCGTCTCCAGTGGGAGCACTGGATTTCTTCTGTCTCATTGGAACAGGGGCCAAAAAATGACAGATAGACAAGAGAGAGAGAAAGAGGAAGAAAAAGTGAAATGGACATTTTCTTTGAAATCTCTGCACAAAGCTAACATTTGTTGGGTGAACTTTGTAGCACTGTATGTTAGTTTTTCTACTGCCTCACTTAAAAGCCTTCAGTACATTTAAAACACTCAGATAAATACCAAAATCTATGCCCGTCAAACAAATAAGAACTCTTATCCTGAACCAAAAACTCGAGACATAATGTGCCAGAACCAAACACTGGGGAGCCAGAACTGAAAGAGCATGAAAATGAAATGCCCCCAGCAACCCCCCCCCCCCAGTTGGGTGGACCTGCACTGCCAGTTTTTACTGACACTTCTGCTACATTTACATTCCAGTTCTCTGAAAGCTTCTTTCGTACATCTGCAATTGTCACACAAACTCAGTGACCAACAACTCTCTCAAAGTCTAGTGTTGTGCTCGCTGTCAGCAGATTATACTCTTTGCACGCTCCTGTACAACTCTCCTTAATTTCCAAGCATCCTATACCCTCACTTTAGTATGTTACACACTCAGACATGCCTCTTACAAGCTTACCATTCCCCAGTACACTTCTGTACTGCACTTCTACCATTTTCTGCAGCTTTATCCAAGTCCCCCGCGCCAGACCTTATTGTGCTCAATCTTCTCAATCACAGGCTCCTTACCTCCTTCCTAGTTTATTGCCTTCTACCAGTGACTCACACCCAGGTTTTCAAGTTCTTTTTGAACAACCTACTTGGCGACACTTTATATGAATGTCATGTCTATAAGAATCTATTAACTCATTCATAACATATCCATAAAGCGTCATAAACATGGCTGTAAATGTTTATTAAAAGGCATAACACATTTTAGCCATGTTTATTATGCATTATGAATACTTTATGAGGCTCTCATCTATAATGCACTATAGATACCTTCGTAATGCAGTACAAAGCATCCTTAATTCTTATACCAACCATTATAATGCATTATGAAGGTATCTAGAGTGCATTATAGATAACAGTTTTAAATAACGTGCTACTGCTATCTCCTTCAGCATGTAGAGTAAAGGCTAAACTTGTTGCCTGATAAAATAATAAGTTAACTCAAGAGCTAAAAAGTTAGATTAAGAATCTGCATGAATTGTCACACCCAGCACTAAACTTAGGAGCCCCCCACATTATCATGCACCACTCACATGAGATGTTGGGTCCTCCACATAGTGAGGGGACTGTGTGTTGGCTTTGCTTGTGTTTCCATCTGGATCTTTGCTTTTCTTCTCATGTTCCAGTGGCTCCTTGGATTTCATGCAGCCCATCTTGCCCCCTGCTGGACAAAAGTAGACACCAAAGTGTTTTTACCCTTAACTTGATAGAATTCGCCATATCTACACAATAAGTTACATATAGGACAAACTGGGATCTTTGTGCATCCAATACACTCAGCTTTAATTTATATAATCAGCAATTAATTTGCCTCTGACTTTTCATTTTTGTGATCATAAACATTTCAGGAGGAAACCCATACACACTACTTTTCAATTCACCGATCTCTGATATGCCAAAATGACCCCATGTTTTGTGAAGCAAAATACTGAAGCTAAACCAAAAGTATGACTTACTTCAACTTAGTTGTCTGACCCTAAGCTTCACTCCAGGTCAAGCCTCACCTGATTTCATGGTTAAAACCCACATATGTCCAGAACTGTCATAGGCAGAGGTTAACACTCAACCTCATGACCTCAGTTGTGATCTTTAGGTGAGGTTACCTTGTACCTGGGGTGAAAAATCCTAACAACAACCCCTAACTGAACAACAAGCAGCCATTGAGAAAAAAATTTCATATCGTGTTTTTTCTGCCGGACAGGCTGATATTATACACCCGCTGGAATATCTCTTCATTTGCAATAATCAACAGAAAACCATCACATAAGTCTAATAAGTAAGCAATGAAGTAAGTAAGTAAGCAAATAAATAAACAAACAAACAAACAGAGGGGACAGTTGATTTCCATTGAATAACCAAATTTAGCACAAACTATTCACACTAACATGCATACAGCACAGTGTTCCATTGTTGGCATTCACGTGGGGGGGGTGTGAAAGTCCAGTGCCAGGTGATATTCAAAATGAGCTTGAATTTGGATTCCAAATAGCCTGCTCCAAGTTCCTGGTCTATTCAACAGCTAAACTAAAAGCAGTAATTTCAAGTGGTATTATTTATTTCTGTGCTAGTTTTAAAATAATATACTGAATGCTGAGATGCCCCGTTGTATGTGTGTATATGCAACATACACGAGAGATAAAATCTCCCAAACATTCTTCTCAGATTCCGGCACTCTCCCAGTGCAAACTGCTAACCAGGACATGTTTTACTGTAGCAATTCTGACTAGCCATTTTGCTTAAATATGCAGTGGTGACCTCATTTTCTAATGTATGAACCTTTAACCCCAGAGTAAAAGGTGCTGTGCCATGACTTGTGTGCCATCACTTGCTTTTCAAAACGCCCTGTAAATGCTTAACAATTACAACCAAACTGGTCAAGATAGATATCTGGGGATAACTTCTACTGCAAGCTCACAGGCTTAACCACCACTTTCAGTTTCGCCGTTTGACTCTTGGTTCACTTTCCTGTGACTTCCTGTGGTAGCCATTACTAGCTACATCATTGCTAGACTAAACTGTTCTCAGGTCAGTGGACTAGGGCATATTCTCACGTCAAATGGTGAGTGCAACTTAAAAACCCAGAAGCAATTTTTCTATCATTATAAAATACTAGTTTTTGAAGAAACAATAAATCATTCAGCCCCTCTCACCTTCAAAATTAATTTGAAAAATAGTAAATATGTATGCCATTAATACAGCTACATTGTTAATATTAGTGTAACCTGCCTCTAGAATGTTCCATAAACCCTAGACATTAAAGACTCTTATATCAATTTTATATCAATGGATGTAGACAGTCTGGGGTGGGAGATGATGGTGTACACATTATTTATGCAGTTATTTGGCAATGACGGAGTGAAAAAGAAGTTAGCTAATGTTTTAAATCTCTAGTTTTAGCACCTACTAAACCTATTTCTGAAATAACACATTAATGTAGACTATTATACGGCAAACATACTTGTGACACAAAACATTGGATATTACAAGAAGCTTTTGTCAGTTTTTTTCAGTAAGACCTTTCAATAAGTAAACAGCGTAATAAATATTGTCAGGTCGTAATCTCAAACATAGTTGTGTGCCATCAGAGTGAAATGACTGACAGGTATCACACAGTCCTACTAATAGATGATCAAAGTCTTCCCCTTACAGTCTAACACTTTCAAACGATCAAATTACACAGAATATGTATTATATTGAAATTAAGTTTCATTTTAATGGTGGTCAGACTTATCCTGGCACTGGGCTGCAATGTCTAATAGAGCTCACTGCAACCCTCGAGCAACCAGTGTGAAAACGACCTTATCTATACTGTCAAAGAAGTAATGCAATGGAAATAGGTATGGGATGGAAATTTCTCATTGATTACCAAATGGGCATTTTTCCAGGGATTATTGAAATATGTAACAAGTGCAAACACTAATTGGTGTCATTTAAACTTCTTTTTCCTAGGCCATTACCAAAATGGCTGATTTGTCATTCAAAAGATGTTCTTCCATCTCCTCACTGTTTGACAGGTACTACCTCAAAAATAATATTTTTCTTCCTTCTCTCTTCCTTCTGCTGTGACGGCGCTTTCTTATTCGGCTATAAATGTCAACTGGCCCATAGTTATTGTAATTACCACGGACCCGGATATATTTCTAAGACCTATCTGAAGCTAACACATAAGGAAACGTGCGTACTCTCACCCTGGCACCGCCTGTTGCAGTGCAACTACTTGCTTCCTCGTTAATCATAAAATACACCGGTTAGTGGAACGTCCCAGGCAGTACACCTGGATTCATGCGAGCTTCATTGAAGAATAAAAAAACGATATTGTGAGTAACGTTTGCAGTTTAGCCTCTAGGTTTTGGTGGTGCTACTTATAAGCGCATTTCACGCCACTGGCCCCCAGATCACACCATCTATTTAAAGTTACTTTTTAATGCCTAGTAAATTGCCCTACGCAAGCACAAACACTGAAAGGGGAATACGTTGTAACATATACGGCGTGGATTATACATAAAATAACTATATATTAAAACACATTTTTAAATGTTCCATCGTAAAACACCACTATTCCTCGAGGCAATATATATATATGTAATCATACAATATGCGTATTGCAGTGATACATAGATTATGTAGAGACCTGTCAAATACGTCAATACTTACTTTCTACTAACTTTTTTCAGTTTCCAAATTCTGGCTTCCACGAAATTTGATTCTCCGTCAAATCAAAACTATTTAGTCTTCATAAGGTGGTTCCGCCATGCCGTTGGTTAGAGGAGTGAAGGATTAAATAGTGCAGAGTGAACTGATCCAGTAAACTAACCTACTACCACCGTCAACGCGAAAAAGCATTAAGATCTGGAGAGCGCCGCTGAAATGTAGATCTCAGACTGAAAACGAAACTTCCGGATGCGAAATATTCACGCCAAGAAAAAAAAGTGTTGTTCCATCTGGTATCACACAAAATGCTGATACAAGAAATGTACCGATAATAACTAATAATTTATTTGTATTGAATGTCCATATAATATCTAAACTATAAGCCTACGCAATTTTGATTACTGTTACTGGTGACACTGACAATATATCATCATAATTATTCTTGTCCCTGTCATCATCATCATCATTATCGTCATCATCATCATCATCATTCACTGGTAGAAGTAATAGTTTAAGAAACTAAAATAAGGTTGTGTAAATGTTCTTTTCATTGCAGTCGTTAGATAGCAAGGTCTATCTGCACTTTAAGTTCAGGAATAGGTTTTATAATAGAAAAAATATGCATTATATCACACATATTTTTGAAATTTTAACCTCAGTAACCATAACTCCATTAACTTGAATTACATACTTTCTCTCCACTAAGTTAGATTTAATCTAACAACACAACTTAACTATGGAGCAACACTTTTTCAAAAAGTAACAGCAACAGGAGAATTTTAGAGAATCTGCATGTTAGGTTTGTTTGTATTTTTAAAAAATATATTTCCTATTTCTAAGCTCCCTCCCCCTCAACTGTCTACATAAATAACTGCCTCTGTGGATGGAAAATTAACTCTTGCAAAAAAAAGTGCTTCCTCAAATGAAAAAGAGGAAGAGTTGAGTTTCTCACTCTTAAAATGCTTCATGCTCATAGAAAAAGATTGTAAAAGAGACGGGAATGGAAAAAGAAAATGGACCAAGTGTTTTTTTTTTCCTTATTAGCAGTTACACATTTACTGAGACACTTTTACAATATCCTCAAAAGAGCACCCAGACCAGACCGGAACAATACAACTGGTGTTAAAAATAGTTGGCAAATCACAAAACAGCAAAATATAGCTGAAGCATAAGAGCACAATCCAAAATCAGCGTTACCTATGTTTTTCAGACAGTAATTGTACTCATCAGTATTGTTATCATCATCATCATCATCATCATCATCACCATTTGCTGTGTCGGATCAGGTATTAAAGCATTACTTTACAAACATTTTATGATCTTCTAAAGCAACCTTGATTTTTTAGCAGTTTAAAGAGCAATATCATTTAACTAAGCAATTATAAGCAACTAAACAAATAATTTGATACATCAGTGTAGCTTTAAAGTTATACACTATATGCAAACATAATTTAAAAAATCCTATACTGAATGGTCTCATTTTAATCTCATTTAACACTGGTGCTGTTTCACAACTAAAAAGAGTAACTGATCCATATGATAAAATGATTTCGTCAGGTATCGGACTACAGTCTTTGTTAGGTAGGCCTATATGTTTCGAATTGGCCTCAGCGACGCACGGATTCACAATGCAAGATAGGGAACTTGCCCTTAATTTGTCTTATCTGTTGCATCTGAATCATGACAGAAACACCTAAAAAGGCAATAACAAAATTAAAAACCGCAGTTGTGGACGATTATCGCAATTTTTATCGTTCAGCCCTGAATATAGATATCTGTTTATGTAAAATTTTTAGGAAGAAAAGGTGGGGGGGGGGGGGGGGGGGGGGGGGGGGGGTCTGGCAATATTTGGCGTAGGAGGCGAATACGTTTCCCCCGTCCCCCTATCTCCGGCGCTCTTGTGTATGTGTCATTTTTGTGCTATCGGGGGCTGTGAGTCTGTTTCTCTAGTTTGTCTTGCATAGTACAGGACACAAAATCCATTGCAATTGTATGTGCAACTTATGAAGGTTATCAGGAGGGGGCGCCAAACAATACTGTGACCGGTAAGGTAGTAGCGTGCCTTTCACTACACTGTGTCACCGCTATGTTGCAAAAACAATTTTAAACCTATGGAGAAAAGCCATTAAATACTCAGCGCTTAAAATCAATTTTTTGCTATTGCTGCGCCCAGGTTGTGATATCCCCTAACATTGCATGTGAGATTATCCTCAACTATACTATAATTTAAAAACCTAATTTTAGTCTCTGGCCTTCAGTTCTGTTATATCTTAATTTTATCTTAATTTCTTTTTTTTTTTGTGTGTAACATTGTCCAGTGTCTCTGCTTTATTTTAAAATGTGCTGCATTTTACTTGTTTTATTATTGTATTGTTGTAACGTACAGTGACATACGTTGTTTTTTAACTATGGTACATCAATACAAATGAGTCTACTTGACAAAGACTAGTAGAAGTGCCACCCTAGGCAAGCTTCACCACCTAATTTCGCTTTGTCTCAGACAAATGCGGTGGGGGTGGGGGTGGTGCAGGCGGCTTGCTAAGTCAGCGCTCCTTCTGAAGATGGCGGCCGTCTATGTGGCATAACGGGTTGACTGGCACTGCTTGCGTGGCATTTCAGCTTGTACCCCTACGATATCTCTCCCTCTCTCCTTCTCTTCTATCCTCTGTTTGTTGGAGTAAATCAGTGACACACAGGGCTACAGAATGCACTTTGCCAGCAGATTCCAGGTTCAGGTATTGGAAATGCTGTTTCTCCACTGCCAATCCAGAATTCAGTACCTGTGTTCAGTACAAACTCAGTTCGACACCTGTGGAGTGGAAAAACTGTGGACCTGCTGCCCTCCCCCATGCTCCTAAGCAGCAGCAAACTTCATTAACATTTATATTGTCCTTAGAATTATCTTATCTGCATAAACACTAGACTCTCTTATTCTCACAGAGACAGTGAGATGGCCTGTTATTATTATGAGTGTGTCGTGTCATTGAAGACTAAATAAGGCTGTGTTCTATCTATGAATACAATGTATTTCCTATTGTGGCATATATACTTTCCCATGTCTTCTGTGAACTCTGTTCCATCCTCGTGTGTCTCTAGTTATTGTATAAATTACCCACCATGTGTGTGCCTTACTGTCCTGTCATGACCCCCCCCCCCCTTTTCCCGTTGCACGTGGTTTAGTGCTTCTTAGAATGCCTGTGTGAGTGCTTTACAGGACTTAATAGAAAGATGTTGCTCTACCCCACAAGCAAACTTCTTCATCATTTCCCGGTGCTGCTCAAATGCAGACCACTTCCTGTGTGGTGTCGGGGGGCAGTGAGACTAAACACAAGCATGGCAGCATTCAGAAGTAAAATCGAGAGAGTCAGGCTGCTGGCTGGGTAGGGTCAGGGCAGAAAGAAAACCAGGCCGCTGAATGTGCTCTCCAGAATCGGTGCTCCAGGCTTTTAGAAAGCACTGTATTAACGTTATTGATTGTATGACTGAAAGAACTGAAAGTTAAAATGCAGACCAAGCAGGGAGAGGCACTCACACACAATAATGTGCAAATCATGTAGCTATTTGTAAACCAGGGGGCTTGCCCACTCAGTTTGGGCTAGCAACACAGAGCAGCTAAGTATTTGTGGCACGTCAGGCAGAGACTGGTGATCTAGCCTGGTGCCACAGTGAAGTGCAGTTACAGCAGCAGGACAGAGGAAGGAACAGTAAACTGTGTAAAACTGTCAATGTTTGTGTGTGTGTGTGTGTGTGTGTGTGCGTGAATGAGTATGTGCCTATTTGTCAAGTCTTACTGTGTGTGGGTGTGAATGGGTGAGTGCGAGTGGACAGGCCTGCAGTACCACCCATCTGCTGGGCAAATGCATCACCACAGGGCTGCCACTCATGCAGCACACCCAGATGTACACATATAAGCATACAGAAACACACTTCCACACATACAAATGCATGCATATGAAAACGGTAAAATCCTGCAGAGAAACTGTACACACAAGAACAAGAACAGAAACCGGGGAACAAAACTGAGGCACAATGGGGTAACCCAAGTGCATACATGTGAGGTTTTCTTTGTCTGAAGATGAAGCATTGAATGCAAGAGATCACAAATGTGTGTGTTCCAGTTTCAAGTTTTGTTTGTCACTTACACAATCATACACCATATTACTATGCCATGAAATACTTTGGAAATACTTCTTGTATCGGGCTTGATGAAATATGCAATACAAAGAGAAAAAGTAAAACAGTTTAATTAGAAAAGAGTAAATAAGATTTGAATAAAAATAAGAGTAAAATAAGAATAAGACCAGACTGATGACAGAGTAGACAAAAATGGAGAGCAGTATATCAACAATTAAAAAAGACGTGCAATGAGAATGAGTAGGTAAGAAAGCATAAAGTGACTTGTTAGCTATGACAGCCCATGTTCAGGATACAAAGCCAGAAGAACACCAGCAGGTGAGTGGGGTGAGGCTGAGACACCAGGAGGAGAGCAGGGCGAGGCCAGGACACCTGAAGGCAAGCAAGGTGCAGCCGGGACACCTGGAGGTGAGCTGGGCGGCACTGTTGCAGCAGGGTCAATGTAGGTGAGGCAACCCTTCTGGGGTCAGGACCCTGAGTCTCGGGCAAAGCGGCCCTCTGTGGGCCAGAAGCCTGGGACTTGGGCAGAGGAAGTCTGGGGTGCAACTCTTTCTTCTCCTGGGTCAGGTGATGGAAGCATGGTGGCGACTTCTCCTAGTCCAGGCGCTGGCTGAACTGAGTCCAGCAAGAAGGGTTCAGGTGTGGGGTCAACCCGCTTCTTCTGTCTCCTCTTTTGGCATCTGGAGATGGTGGGTGGAGTGGCCATGAGCTAGAAAGCGAATTGGTGGCAAGCTTTGGGGAGCCAGCAGTCACATCTGCGGCAAACTTCGGGAAGCCAGCCGGCAAATCGGCAGTGAGCTTCGGGGAGCCAGTGGGCAGACCGGCAGTGAGCTTCAGGGAGCCGCACTGTAGGGAAGCGGTATGCTGAGCAGCTTTATGCAGTGGAGTCCCAGCAAGCCAGACCATCTCAGAGACATGGGGTTCCAGAGAAAGCAGTGCAGGTAGGTTGTCCATGTCGCAGCCAGAAGCTCGGTAAGGCGTCCATACCAGAGGGGCGACCTGCATGCCAGGAAACTCTCCAGGGTCTTCGTCTTCCTCAGGCTCCTCCAGGTCACTATCACTCAGTGGATCAATCAACGGGTTGTCCATCAACCACTAAGGCGTGTGGACTGGAGGCACAGGCAGAGGTAGGATGTTGGGTGCAGGGGAAAGCATGCAAGCAGACCCCCAGACTAAAAGAGGGCCCCGGGGATATCCACAAGTCCTGTCATTGTCACATTGGGCAGGACAAAGGAGACAGAGGCAGACATGATAACAAACAAAAGGGGTTTTTATTAAACTCAAATGATCAACAGCTGGAAATGAACATGAACTGAAGGGATCAGAACAAGAGGAGGAAGAGAAGAGGGGCCTAGGCAACACTAGGAAACAACATTAATGACAGTATCAGTGTTAAAACCTTTGAACCCATTCAATTAGGTAAGGTAGGCATACGTGATCTCAGTCTTCAAAATTTACATGGATTTAGGGCCACAAAGTTGAGGGACACTGGAAAAAATGCCACCTATCTATTAATATCCACAAAACCTACACATGGGCACTTTGAATGCAGAAACATCAGGGCCAGGGATACAAAGTGCCTGAAACACTATACAGCTAGGGTACAACTGGCAGACCGTAGAGGGTGCAGCCCCAGTGATAAGTAATTGTACCCTCAAAGGTACAAATTGGTACTATTTTTCCAACAGTGTAAAGAATTAACACAAATTTGATATTTCAAGGCTTCAGTGAAGGTTTGCTTGGATTTCTCTATTACATTTGTCTACAGAGGTTGGAAACGGCAAGTATTATTCAAATATTACTTCCATGCACCAAAACATGAAGAGGTGCTGATATATGACATTTAAAAGCCTGTTTCTTGCATTTTTATCAGGGTACAAGAGTGGACTGTAAGAAAATATCAGCCCAGGAAATTCCATTTGGCTTCAATATTTTTCATTCTAGGAGAAGGATCACCTTCAATATTTTTTGTTCTGGCCCATGGAAGCAGCAGACCTCTTAGGGAGTCACTGGAAAGGTTCACAGGGTGGACAGAATCTCTAGGCACCTCCAAGGATGCTGAACAACGCAGGCTATAGAGTCTGGGGATGATAGTGATGTTAAGGAAAAGGTCCCTAGCAATTTGTTGCTTGACTGTGCTAAACCACGATGATGGGGACCAAGTCTGTCAGTTCATCCAGAGATATTGGCAATTTCATGCATCAGTACAGTTTTTTATTTATTTTACTGGACTACCTCAGATTACCTGTCTTGAACAGGAAGCATCACAGGAAGCATCATGTTCCTTCTGGGAATGAACTTCATTCAGGCTGCAGCTGATTTCACATACCATGTTGTAACAGTCATTGTTGTGTTTTTATTCGTATTTCTTTACATTGACAATTTCAGGTTTGTTAATGAAAACCAAATTTCAACCTAAATCCCCCACACATTCCTGCAAAATGAAACGCCACATCTATCGACCCATTAGCACAAGAGAGACATAAATGCAATGAAGTCTACCCAGCTCTCTCCGCTATTAACCATTTCCAACCAGTGTTAAACATTGTTGCAATGTCAGCGTAGTGAATATCCTGATAAATATGCAGAAACGCAGATGACAGTTTCCATTTTTATTTGACTGAACTGGCAGAGAAAGTACCAGCAATGGCACGGACAGCCAAAGTCATTAGTACATGCATCGAAATACATCGCGGGATTACAAACCCACAGCAATAGGGGAACACTATTTTCGGCATTTCAAGAGAAGCCGACACACTTACTTTCACTGACATAACTCCATATCATGGACGTTATTTACACATGTACTTACACTATGTACAGTCCGGTGCAATGCATGCCGGTCCGCCTGTAACCCTCAATGTAATTAATGACTCATGACAACTATTATATTAATTAGAATCATCTGACTCCTGTTCCATTTATGTGAAGGAGGTTTTAGAGTATACGTTAAACAACATCAACTAGGCTATCCATCAACCGGAATATCAGTCTTTCAGCATCAAACAATTCCTCTTCAGCTTCTTACATTCAAATAAGTATTAATACCTCCGCCTTCATTCAGTGCATAAAAAAAAACAAAACAAAACTGTAAAGCCAGAATGATCTATGAATCGAAGGCTGCATGTCACCCTACGGCTATTTCATCCCTGCATCTATAAAAGATTGTGAAAAGCCAGCAATGACTACGAACTATTTGGTTAAATGCCGGAGCGTCACTGGAGATTTATGAAATGGGGAGCTAATCCTTTATATATTAGGGGGGTCTAATGGAAATGGTCCACATTATTTAAACTAATTAGTGCACATTTATTTTGTTGGGGGGCTAAAGCCCACTAAAATAGGCCTAACGACGACCCTGGATAAATGTATACAATAAAATATTGAATAATTCATTATTCATTCAAAAAGGTCCCATTCGTTCTACAAAAACACGAAATATATCTATATTTTCCAACAACAGCGAACCGTTTTATGATGTTCATATTTTTATTTTCTTACATTGTTCCGAGACCTATACACCTTGACATTCTGGGTGCATGTTCAAAGCGTTCAATAAATTTTCAGTTATGCCAAGTTTACCCCTGTAAAGCACACGCCTACTCTGTAGGATATAAAAGCGGCTTCGCCACTGGTCACAGAAAGCCGGTGTTCCGAAGTCGAAGGGCAGCTGCTCGGTTCCTGCATCTTTACTGACTTGCAGATGGATCCAAATGACAGCGTGTCGTCCGCTAAAAGCACATTCAGCTCGGATTTCCGATATTTATCCCGACAGCTTCAGGTGTCCGCTAATCGTTCCCAGCCGAACGGCACCGAGCCAGAACTCGATAACAGTTTGGACGTGAACACGCTGCTGTTCTCCAAGGTGCTGGTCACCGTCATATACTTGGTGCTGTTTCTGGTCGGCTGTCTGGGCAACTCGGTTACGTTATACACGCTGCTGAAAAGACGGACCTGGCGGAACCTGCAGAGCACAGTGCATTACCACCTGGCCAGTTTGGCCGTTTCCGATCTGTTTATTTTGTTGGTCAGCATGCCCATCGAGCTCTACAACTTCATCTGGGTACATCACCCGTGGGCGTTCGGCGATGCCGTTTGCAAAGGTTACTACTTCATCCGGGACGGCTGCTCCTACGCCACGGCGTTTAACATCGCCAGCCTCAGCACGGAACGCTACATGGCAATATGCCACCCTTTCAAAGCGAAAAGCATCATGTCTCGCAGTCGTACGAAGAAGCTCATCAGTGGAGTGTGGGTGGCGTCGTTTCTGCTGGCAACACCGATGCTTCTGACGATGGGTCAGCTCAGTATCGACGGGGAGAAGATCTGCACTACTGTTGTGTCCACGGTCACCGCCAAGACCGTGCTACAGGTGGGTGCAAGGACCGCTGCATCAGGCAGGTGGCGCAGTGGTTGGGAAACTGGAATATTAATTCTACCAAGCCTTCGACCTTATTCGCAAAAGAAATATGTTTGTGTGTATAACACCTATATACTGCAGTATTGTATGATGTTGCGTATTTAATGTTTCTGCAAACGAGGGAAGTAACTGAGGTGAGCAAACATTGTTATTGCTCGGTGGGCAAAACTCAAGATTGGTAGTGAATGGCAAATGTTCTAACGAATACAAATGAAGCAGTTATAGGTGTCTTCATGCTTCCATCACGTGAGATTATAATAACAGTTTTGAGTTCTGAAAAACTACAAGTAAATTTCTTTTCCCTTCAATACGGTCACGTACTTCAGCAGACTAACCCCTGTTTTACACTGGATGCGTATCCGCTGCGGTGCGACTGCGCTGCATTCCCATTCCGCCTGAGGCCGTCCGCCAATTCACACTGGACGCGTTTGTGGTGCGTATCTGATCCGGCGCGCCGCTGGTTTGCGAGATCACATGATCACGGGAGAAT
>JAODJU010000130.1:26818652-26831046 GCA_026776725.1 Gnathonemus echidnorhynchus | reverse complement strand
AGCCGAGTCTGAGACGAGACCAAGACCTTCAAAAACCGGTCTCGAGAACGAGACCGATCTCGAGTACTACAACACTAGTACAATTTACTCAGCTATACTACCTTTTCAGCCTTACATATATCTACTTTACTTCTACTTTAATGTTTGTTGTTTTGTGAGTGCCTTTTTGTGTTGTCTAATCCTGTTATACGTTACATGTTACTGACTGGAGAGCCTGAATTAGAATGTCGATGTACAAAAGGCAAATAATCTTTGGTCCCGTTTAAAACAGGTGCTGTGCCGAATTCTGCACTACTGCCGTAAAATGCACCCCCTGTCGGGAGCGCGCACCGCTCTTTGCTTCGATTCGAAGAGGAAAAAGACGTAGTTCCTTGAATGTAAATGTGCAACAGAAATATTAAATTGCGTTTGCACATTTAGTAGACGTTTATCACTGTTTCACTTCACGAAGGCTTCATTTAACCCATATAAAACTGATAAAACTGCGACGTAGCTATAGACGACGAGACCCGAACGAGAACATACAGTAGGTCATTTATTTGTCTCGTCAA
This sequence comes from Gnathonemus echidnorhynchus, assembly GCA_026776725.1. Classification (NCBI taxonomy): domain Eukaryota; kingdom Metazoa; phylum Chordata; class Actinopteri; order Osteoglossiformes; family Mormyridae; genus Gnathonemus; species Gnathonemus echidnorhynchus. The sequence continues at coordinate 26,830,495 of JAODJU010000130.1, read as the reverse complement.
TAGTTTACTAGTTTCTGATTTAAGAGCATGCACCGCAGTGCTCCGTAGTAGGTTAGGAGGAATTTCCTCACCTCGATGCTTTCTGTCTCATTTATAGGACAAGCGATTATGTGATTCGATAGCTCCGTTAATTAACGCATTTAAAAGTCAATGAGCTTGTTGCTGACCACCGCGGCAAAGTCAAGTCCGCCCGCCTGACGTCTCGCCGGCTCGAGTGTACGCAATTAAGGGCATAACTTCGGATTGAGCATTTTAAGTCTCCACTCATTTAAGGGGTTCCAGGGAGTTGTATTGGCTGGTTTAGATTATTGGTGGGTTACACCCATTAGTGTACGGTGGAGATGAGAAATAACTTAATCTGCTCGAGACGCAGCACAGCTCTGTCAGCGGGACATGGTGTCTCGAGCCCGCAGTGGCGGGATGAACGAGCGATTCCTAGCTGCTCTCGCGCCTTGACTTTTTTTCTCCTCAGAGAGGTACGTAGGTGCGCTTCTAATATATAAGTATATAATTATTGAGCAGTTATACATAAATATATAGATAAAGGTGTCAAAAGCGCTGAACGCTGTATTAGTATATGATTTCGACTAGCTAATTATGCAGGCTTGAGAACGAAATCTTAAATTGTTGAATTCACGTATAACGATAATCAGGTCATCTCGGAGACTGGTAAAGTTATCATTTTAAACCAGCGACTTGGCAGCTAGAAAACTACACTTCTGATTGCTGCTTATCAGGAGATTATCTGTCAGGCTGTCAGTGACTAATCCTTACTACAGAAAACACGAACAAAAAGGCTGAGACGGAATAGTGACAAATGAGAAAACAGTAGCAAGTAAGGTTAACTACTTACAATAAGACACGCCTCCTTGACTTGATGGAAAAGATCGAACCGAAATGTGGTTAAACGTGTTACTGGTTAAATTAATACCTGCCTTTTTCTTAACCCACAAATTCATCATTTGTGAACAAATGTAACGCTACTGGCAGCATGATGAATAATGATCATTTCTGTTCTGAGATCCTTTTCGGTTGGTACCTGGATTGTGGTGCCATCTGCCGTTGCTGTATGTTGCAGCCGCTGGTCCATCTTCTCTGTCTCTTCCTGCTTGCAGGAGTGGAGAAGTAGAGCAGGTTAGGCAGAGGCCTCTGCCAGATGTACTTGGGAAATGTTTTACACACAGCTTTTCACTTTGAAACGTGGGCCTCTGGCCAGGATTTGGCTGGCAGCACACTGGGAGAAGAAGATCACGAAAATGCACGTCTTTGAGTGCAACCTGGAGGCGACCGTCAAAGACATAATTTCCCCTGAGGTAGCTGTTGTCCATAAATACCCAATTAACTAGAGAAAAGATATGTTATACCACCATAGCATTCTTTATTTCTTTATTTGTGTTATTGGTAATAACAGTTGGGTATTAGGTATAATTTCATTAATCTTTTTTTTGACATTTTGCATTATTTTGACAGGTTATAATTGGCCTCAGGATATCTAGTCACCTACTTCTGGGGGTGGTACGGATATACTTTCGGAAGGCAAAGTACCTCCTATCTGACTGCACAGATGCTGTCGTGAAAATCAAAGTGGCCTTTCGTCCAGGTTTTATATCTTATCTGGTGGAAGTGAACTTAATAAATGCATTACTTGTAGTAAAATATAAAACTTTTTGATATAACAATGTGGTTAAAAAATGTCTAATTGCATTTGGTTATTATATGTTTTTCTCTGGGATTGTTCAAATCATGTTTCAAATGCCTATATATTTCACTGAAGCATTTCTGGTTAATTACTGTGTTTAAAGATATGGCCTTTTCCTTTATGTGAGGTGTACATGAAAACATCTCTTCCAAACTGGATATGGCACATGTAGGTTGGAAAGTACTGTACTTTCGAATCCTATGGAGTCCATGTATTATAATGGCGCAGCTACTGTGCTTGAAACATATTTCTTTTCTGAGCTTACATTTTGGAGGGTTTTTTTTTATTTGTGTACTTTATATTGACACATTGAAATATAATCAAAGCTGAAGAGCTTACAGCCATTAGAAACCCGTCAGAATCATTGAATCTCATTTTACATGGATAACGTTCCCATCCACATCACAGGGCAGACAGATTTACCCAGTGAGAGTCTGGAGGCTTCATTTAAAGCCATAACCTTGCCAGAGGATTTCACCGATTTTGAGTTACAGCTGCCCAATATCAGGTGCTCACTCTTCACATATTCTGCATACTTCACACACCTTATGGTCTTGTTTAATACATTCCATACATTTCACCTTAATACTTTAAGACACTCCTGTGGGAATTAGCTTAATTATTAGTTATTGTTCAGTTGCTCTGTAGATCTGTCCATCTTCCAAGCTTTTATCCAGTACAGGGCTCTCTGGGGAATTTGGAGTCATAGCCCAAGAGGCATAGGGCATGAGGATGCATAGAATGCCTATCTATTAAAGGGCACATGCATTCACACACACTATGGGTGAATTCAGAAACACCAGTTCACCTACCTGGATGCATTTGGGATGCCCAACACTGAGAATGTTTCTATCTAAAATGGCTTGATTTTTAATTTTAAGTCATGCACCCAGTATCTATGTCACGTGGTCTCCTGGGCCTACATATTATTTCAGCTGTAACTGATTCTAAGCTTGAATAACATGGAGGGATCGCTTGTGGTGTTTGCTTTTGTCCTCTTAGAAAGCGAAAGCAGCTTATTTGTCCTACTTCTATCAGTGATATAGACTTTGCAGATCATTTCACACTCAACCAGTGCAAGACAGAGGACATTACCCTGAAAGAGGACTATGGAAGTAGCTTCCATGTACTGCAGTCTGATTTTGGTAAGAAACAGGATTGTTAAGTAAGAGCTATTTAATTTGATATGCTTTTTACTTTTAGTTTTAACAATAGTGTTTCCCCATGATTTCAAATGTATTAATTAGATTATATTGATGGATCTTTTATTGCTTGACCCACCTATTCTTTCTCACTTAGAATCTGTGTTTGTTTTGTATTTCACTGCTGGGCAGGGGATGAGGTTAATTTTCAGGAAGGCAGCATACTTGATGGAAGTGTCCACAGCTTGGCTCCCAGATGCGATGGCTTTGGGGATGAGGACACTGACTTCACCCTTCTAGGTAGCTGTCATTCTAATGAGAAATGTTTTCTGTACATTTATCGTCTTTATGTGAAGGAAAGCTTCCCTACAGTCCTAAATTCATAATTACCTAAGTGATCACTCTTTAGTGGTGCGGGTCTCTTGTTGTGTTCTTTTTTAATTTGGTTTAAGGAAGGTTGAAAACTGATTTTGTTTTAGAAAGATCCTGACCTGTTTTGGGTTGTTATTCCTGTAGATTTGATGGAGAATTCAAATGAGGATGCCATGCCCATGGACGTTTTCCCAGTTGGCTTGAACAATGAGGTTCCAGCAGCTCCACCTCCAACTGCTGAGCCAAAAGAAGGTTAAATTTATACACAGACAAAAAAAATGTGTATATATTTTTGCGAGGGAATTTCAAGCGAGTTGTACAGATAAGGTGCATTGTTAAAGTATACAGCTGAATTGGAGATGTGACAGCATCCCGGAAGCTGTTTTTCTTTTTACATTCTTTTCAACTCCCGGGCTTTGCTGCCCTGTGCGCTCCTTGCATAAAACACACAGACACACACACACACTGTCCTGCACTCACTGCACAAAGTCTGCTTTAAAAAGCTTCTAAGATTCTCCTTTTAGCCTTGGGTGGCCTCTGCTGAAGGTAAAATTTGCACACGTTACCTTTTATTAGTTGGCAGGTACAAGAACCCAGCTGGCTCAGGAATAAATGAGCCAGAGGAAAACGGGAAAAGACATCCATTGTCTGTGGAGTATTCTTTATTTAGAATAGAACCCATTTAAACCTGTGAAATGTAAAACAAGACATTTATGCTAAAGATGTTATTATGGGACTGTGTCTTAGCACAATGGGTTTAATGCTGAAACATACAGTCTAATGCAATTTCCAATAAAGCAATTAAGAAAGAAATATTCATGTCGCTCTAGTTCCAATTCCACTGTGTCTTACGGAAACGGTTGTTTGTGAAATGTTAGCAGCAGAGCACCAGGAGGCAGGATCTGAGGCTGCCGAAGAACATGCTGCTGTCAGTGAGACCATTCTGCTGGAGAACGAGGAGGAGGCGTTTGCACTTGAGCCAGTGTCAGTCCTCTGTGAGTGTGTCTCCGCAGGCAGAAAAGTCAGGATATCATCCCAGGTTTCCTGCTCTCTCCCTTTATTATTAATGAAAGCTATTATTTGGTCAAAAAAAAGGCTAAGTATAGTAGGGAGTCCATCTTTGGTGGCTTGTGGTTAAACTGACATACAGCTTAGCACCTGTCTTTGAGCTGGCTGGCTTGTACCCCTGGCTTTAGCTATCGCACCATTTAATATCTGGCCTGCTCTGCATATAGCCTCAACAGAGAGGAAAAGGGGGAAAGCCAAAAGACGACTGCTGGTGGATTCTGTGAAGGAGCTCTCCAATGAGGCGATCCGCAGCCAGATCGAAGACTGTTCCGACCTCCTGGTGCCATTGAGCATAGCGCCACCCACACGTCAGCTCATGGAGTGGAAGTTGACTGGAGGGGTGCACAGACTGTTCCGCTATCTCTGTGTGCCTGTTATACACCCACGGCTCCAACAGGTAACAGTCAGCTGCCATTAAGATGTTTACTTAAGACAATAACCCGGAAATGAATTTCTTTATCTATTCACACCTGTGACCAGAACCTTTCTCCAATAAACAGAAAATAAATACTCCTTTATACATTTGCAAAGGATTTTGTTCACCTGTTTACCCTAAATAAATACATGCTCTATGTGTTATGCACATTCTTACACACAGTAGCCACTTTATTAGGTACCTCTTATTCACCCGAACAACCAATTTTTCCAAATAGCAAATCATATGGCTGCAATGAATATATATAGCACACAGGACTATTGATATGATTACCCATCTGATGTGATGGTTCTAGCATCTCGGAAATAGCTACCCTTCTGAGATTTTCATGTACTGCAGTGTTTACAGTTTAAATAAAACTGTGCGGTAAACAAAAAAACATTCAGTCAGCAGCAGGTAAGTGAGTGAATAAATCTTGTTAATGAGAGTGGTCAGAGGATAATGGTCAGCTAACAGGAAGACCACAGGTGCAAAAACTACAGCTCAGTAAAACAGTGGTGCACAAAAAGGAATCTTGAGTGCATCTGCCAGCCCTTGAAGCAGTTCTGTACTGTTTAGGCATGCCTAATAAAGTGTCCACTGAGTGTACATATTAAATGAGTTACATTTGTTTAATAAAAAGTAGTCTGTAGTGGTGCAGTGTGTCTTGGTAGAGCAGCCTTGCCTGTTTTGACAGCTATTTCCCAGAAATATGATGTCAACAGAATGGTGGAAAAGCCAGAGAGACAGGGAGCAAGACTGGGAAGAGATGAGGGACCAGTCAGGTGAGGCAAATTTATTGCTTTTTTCTTACGATCTAATCAATGATTATACTATAAAATAGACAGCATACCATAAAACTGCATTCCTATGCATTTGCATTAAAATGCATTGTGTACTATATAAATTAACTGATTTATACTGTATCTGTGGTGTCCAACCTTTTTTTTGCACTGAGAGCAACTTTTACAAAAAAATAAACCAGGGAAGCTGCTGAGTCACAATGGTATATTTTGCCAACCAGGGAGGAGTCCCCTTTAATAGTTTGGTTAATCTTTGGCCAATCGGGGCGGTTAGAAGTCATGATAGACTGGAAATGTGTCGCCAATCAACCTGTCTTACTGACTTGCATGATTACTTGATTCATAATCCCCCTTTCCTCATCCTTGTGTTTTCCTCAGGAGTTAATGAAAGCATGCTTGCTGCTGAAAACACCGGCCTCCTATCAGGGATTTTGGATCTGGACTCCACCAAACACAGCCTTGGTCATCTGCCTCTGATTGCCTCTGAAGAGCACAACTCATCTCCATCACACTGCAACAGCATGAATGTAATTGGAAAAAATAACATCACCACTGTATTTTCCTATTTGTCTTTCAACTCGCATATCCACACATTACTTTCTCTTTTCTTTTTACTTGATTTTGTCTTTCTGCCACAGGAGGAAAGTAGGACAGTATTCACATTCCCAGAAATGCTACCTGAGGACTCCCTACTGCTTCCCAATATGCTAGACTCAAGTCATACCCAGGTACTGTGCCACATTCCTGTCTGCATCACTCAAGGATTCAACTAGTAACACACACAAGAGCTACGTGAATGTTTCTTTACACATAAGTCCTGAATGTTTTTCTTTTTCTTTGTTTAGGATTGGCCAGAGCAGTCCACAGTGAACAGTCAAGATTTTGAGGAGAAGTTGATGAACCACAGGACACATCGTCTACTACACTTCCTCAGAGTAAGGGTGTGAAACGTTATAATCTAGCACTCGTGTAGTTCTTCGGCACATTCCTTTGGTTAGATGAGGGAGCCTTTTAGGGTTTTGGAATCCAATTGTTTGACCTTCTCAGAAAAGTTAAATATTAGTGATGACTCTAGAAAAGGGTCCCTGCCGTATTTAAAGGATGGAAGTACATATTCACTATAGCAGTAGTTATAATATAGACTGTGTAGATTTTTAACATGAAGTAAATTAGTCAGAAGTATCCTTTGTTCTGCAGGATATGCCATGAGACTTTGTTAGAAAAACTGATCTCAACATAAAACAATCATGATTTACTTTTAACAATGCTAGTTTATTGTAGTTTGAAGCAGTCTGTATATCTGCCAGTTTTACTAAACTACATATTCTGCTGTGAGTTCAGGAACTTTGGAGGAAAAATACAAATAATGAAGTAAATTACCGAGAATTACTGGCTACAGAGAGAAAAGTTCATACAGTACTCCATTAACTTGTTTTAAAATAGAGGGTTCAGATCTGCATTTCTAAATTTAGATATTTGATTTAAGTATTACAATTGTGGCAAGCACACCTCTCACAATCCTTGCCTTCTTGACACTAAATAAGCTAAGTAAAGCTTGCAGTTCTAAAAGGCATGGTGCCTCAGCAGGATTTATGTTGCTTCTGGAGGTACTTCCCCACAAAAGTGCAAGCAGATGACTTTTGGTCAAGAAATTATTTTATTTAAGAAGAATGATATATTGTAGTTAAACTATTTTCAAAAATAGATCCCATGCCATCTGTTTTCTCTGACAATTTTCTTCTTGTTTTAAGAAGAACTTCAGTGAAATGCAGCCCTGTTATATGCTTAATAGCTGCAAGGTATCTCAAGGTACCTTTGTACCAATACATACCAATATATATTCTGTTGTTATCAGCCAGTGTTTAAACAAAAAGGAAGAAGGACAACTGGTTCTTAGCCTTTCAGAAAATAACCCAGAAATCTTGTGCGATAGAGATGTAAACAGAAATTGTGAGTTGGAAATTTAAAGGTAAGGGGTAAGTTTAGATTAGACAGTAGAAAGGCCAATATAATGTCTGTCTGTCAACTGCTTCCTCCCAATGACTCTGTGCCTTAAAGATAAGATATAGCTTTATTATTCCCCAAGGGGGCATTTTTGTTGCTCAGCAGCATGACAAAAATAACTACCAGCAAAATAGTTCCCTCCAGAGAAATAATACCTGAATTTAAAAACTGTATAGAATATTGCAGGTGGTAGAAGTGAGGCATAAAAAATATGCCTTTTCAGTTGGCTGCTTGATAGATTTGAACATTATGTATTTCATATGACTTTGCCACAGTACTAACATTACATGTACATGTACATCTCCTGTTACTTAACCTTATATCTAATGTATGCTAGTTCATTCACCAAGCTAATGCACTTAATGTAATTAGCATAAATAAAACTTCCAGCTTTATAAACGAGCAAATATAATAAGATGCTGTGTTTGCTATCGGTTATGCAAATAATCCCATTGAATATATGGGGGAAAACATGCATTAAAACTGTTAACAATTACAAATAAAGTTTGTGGATCATTTGCATGAGTAACATAAATCTCACTGATACAGTATTCAGATCCAAGTCAGATCAGTCCAGTCATGTCCTCCTGGGTCTCATGTGCAAAGGTGTCATTTTATTGTTGTCAGCAGAATCAGCAGAGTAATGGCAGTACTGTGTTCAGCCTGCATGAGCTGTGCAAGGGGTGTAACCGCACAATGGCTGCCACCACCTTCTTCTGCCTGCTGGTGCTGAAGAAACGGGGAATGCTGGAGCTGCACCAGGATACCCCCTATGCTGATGTCATTGGCACACTCAGGCCTGCAGAGTAGAAGGCCAGATGCATCGTTCTGATTGCACTTAAACTGTACTTCCACTCTGTGTATGTGTTCTTTTTTGCCGCAGTATGCACTGTTGTATTGTTCTAAGAACTTTTTAAAACACATATGACTTCAGTTTTTTTTTAATCACCAAAGGCTAGAAAGTTCCTCTACAGATGTTTTATTAAAATAAAATGAATCCTGAGATTTGACTGAAATTGCACTTCTTCTGCAAAAATATCACGTTGGTAGTTACTGTTGAGCATATAGAGATAATTGTTATGTATGCTCTTATGCAGTGTCAGGGCATGGTTGACTCCTGGTGACATGGTTTGCCTCCTGTCCTGTAATTTTGAGGCTTTGGGCTTCCAATTGTCATGTTAATTGTGTTGTAACTGAGTCCATCCACCTTAGTGATGGTTGTTATTTTCCTTTTCATGGTCATTTCCCACATGTGATGTGCCAGTCTGAAACTGAACTGAGAATTTAATACAATATTGACATTTTCTATACTCTGGACAAAAGAGTACAGCTTATTAAACAAAAAAAATCAAATTATTCCCATATTATTGCAAGTATACAACAAAACCAAAACAAAAGAAAACATTTTACACAGAGCAAAACTGGAACCATATATTGGAATTATAGTTTATAATCTATAACGTTAAATATAAACCTGCTGTCACTCACATGACTTACAGTCAGAATTACAGATTACAAATTAGTTGCAAAATTAACATCATTGATGTGCTGCGTATTTAACGCATAGCATCTTTACAACTCCTTAGACAAAACGGAATAGATGTCACTGTCTCTTTAAGAAACGTAACGTTAGGGACGCATCTGTTTAGTGACACTCTGCAGTCACATGTAGGTTTCGAGCTGCATTTCTGTGTCTGAAGCCACCTGTGACGGCGCTTATACAGCTGTCTTCACTGGGCAGAGTCTGCCATATGAGTGGTGTATTCGTTGAACCGTGGAGAAAACAGGTAAAGGTTACTAGGATTTTGTCGGCGCTTTGTGGGTGGCTCACTGGGAAATCGGTGTATGTATACATAAATATCTTCACCTAGCAACTACATACAACACGCGAAAAACTGGGTGGGTAATACAACTTACTGGTACATGCTGTAGCATCGTGGGGTATAGTGCAATGTATTGACAGATTAAATAAATTAGGGTGTCGAGAATGGGCTGCATACGACCGTTTATGGGGAGTGTCTTTTAGTTTGGTGCGCTGGAACATTAGGGAAAATTCCCATCAGATTTTATTGTTTTGTTGCTGTTTTTGCATATATGTATGCTATATGATATCTTCTTAGTTTTGATGCGAAAATAGCAAAAAGCACCAGCACACATATAGGTTTTAACGCCCGATGTTTCGTGCTGTTCTTGTGAAATTGAGAAGTACTTTCCTATACTCCCATCATATTTGTCTGATCTGAAGATACGTTATTTTACGCGTCTGGGAAACCGGAACTGATCGAATTATTTGTGGTATTTGTTGCTGGTCCAGGATTAGGGTTGAGTATCCCCGCGTTAAATGAATCGAATAAGCCGAATTGGATCTTGACGAATCTGGCTGGCGAATTGCGTTGGTTTTTTTCCCGTTATGGCGTGTGCTTTCTTGTGTTCCACTTGCATTATAAACTGGCGTTGAGCCTATTTTCAGGCTTAATCTCCTTCTCACCTCACAGTCACGCAAATACATCCCATATGATGTAAATACCTATTCCAGGTGCTTCAACAGTATTTTGCGGAGATATAGCGATTTCTCCTTTGTCCTCATTTTCAGCCTGTTGTTCCCTGCCACAGTTGTGTCTCCACTGAAGCTTGTTGAAGAATCAGACAAGCATTAGATTGCACACTGCTGTTGCTATGAATTATAAAGAAGGCAGTATTTTCTTGGTGTAGTGACTGAAGAAGAAAGGCTTCACTGTAGGTGAGGTTACAGATTACTGTGGTCAGTCCCATTATTCCACTCACCCCCATGTGTATCTAAGCCTGTCTTCTCCTGTCACTGGTTGCTCATGTCAGGATAACAAGACTACTGTAAGCTGCTTGGATATTTTTACACTTTTCCTTTTACAGTAGTTGGCCATTTTTCACTCCTTAGTCACATGTTTAGGAAGACTTTATGATATTACCTGGGCTGTGTGGCTGTCAACAGCCTTCGTTCAGAAGACCTGGGTCAGTAACAAAACCTTCAATTCAATTCACTCCTCATTTCACTTCAGGGGGGCTTCTCCTATGTCTGGAAATCACCAAAGCTGCTCCTTTCTGCCAAGGAGGATGTGGATTTGTTGCTGCCAAGAACCAAAAAACCATTTGCTGCCCTTAGATGCAGCATAGGGGCAATCAATACAGAACAACAGATGAATGGGAAGCTACGCACAAAAAAGGATTGAATACCTTTTCCATTCTCATCCATTACTGTGGAGACCTACTCCAAAGTGCTTTGTGTACCAGTATGCAAAATCACATAATGTCAGTCATTTTAAATCTGGATCAGTAGCTTAAATGAGGCATGATTGAAAGCAGATTGATTGGATCTTAGCAGAAGTCCCATGGGCTAATTTGACTTCCAGCACTCCTCCCCCACCCTTTGCCCTTTAAGGCTTTGATGGAGGGAGCAGGAAGACTACCTGGCATGATCCATCCCACTGGGCATAGCTTGGCTACCAAATAGAGAGGCAGCTGCTCTACCCTCCAGGTTTCCCAGCGTGGCAACGTGAAAATTACAGAAACTCCAGGGTCATGTCTAGGAGAAAAGATGAAGGCTGCAGATCTTGCCTTGGATTTTGAGAAAATACACTGATGCATCTCTCAAATGCACTTGGAGAGACCGAGCTTTGGCCCGTGAGCTTCTCTTCTTTCGTTGGCACTTGGTTGAGAGAAGCTCTTGCTACTCACACATTGCCATAATGGGGTTATTAAATGGTCTATGAATCAGCTTATTAACACTCAATGAAACATCCCTAACAACATTGGAACAAGTATGTGGTAGTAGGATAGGCTGGATAATTCAATTCCTTTTCTGATTAGTGTTCTGTGTGATGACAGAATTGTCTTTAATTTATTCCATAGCTTTCCAGCAGCCTTCTGAAAATCTTTGGTACTGTGTCAGACAGTGGTCTGTTTTCGTATGGCATTTATCTTGATTTTTTTTTAGATATTTCTCACCTATGATTCACTGAACTCTAGGGGAAAGCGCCAGGAACAAATCCAATAGTTCCTTCACGATTCCCACTTTTATATAATATCCCTTGTGTACCCATTTTAATAAATATTGTTTACTTTTATGTAGCCCCCTTCAGGATGGTACGTTGGTGCAATGCCTTGCACTGTTGCTGCACACCTCTGGAGAGCAGGGTCCCCATCCCGAGTTTGCATGTTCTCCCTGTGTTGTCTTGGGGTTTCCTCTGGGTTCCCCGGTTTCCCCCCACAGTCCTAAAATATGCTAAGGCAGGGTTCCAAATAAGATTTTCAACTTGATTAGCAGTTTTGCTAATCAAAATTTTCAAAAGTTGCAATTTGATTAG
>JAODJU010000130.1:26797913-26818552 GCA_026776725.1 Gnathonemus echidnorhynchus | reverse complement strand
GAATTAGGCAATTGTTTCGCAGGTGGGTGTTTTTACATCGCAAACTGCGATGCGATACCGGCTATTTCGAACCCTGTAAGGTGAATTGGAGTTACCAAATTGCCCACAGGTATGAATGGAGTGTGTGCCCTGCGATGGGCTGGCACCCCATCACGGGTTATTTTCTGCCTTGCATCTGTAGCTTCCAGGATAGGTTCTGGATTCTTGAAAACCTCCAAAGGACATGCGAGTATGGCCAATGGATGGATAATGCATTTCACAACACTGTTGCCCCAAGACACTTGACAAGAGTGTGTGGCAATACATTACTACATCATTTGTACAAAATATTATGTCCTTAGATTCTGATTCCTCTCCTTGTCTTATAAGTTTTGACTGTTTCAGGTTGGTAGAGTTGGCCTTCTCTCCCATGGAAGGCTATATGATTTCAATGCACCCAAATCGTGGGTCGCTGTCTCCTCAGCCACCGGAGCACCACTACCGGTTAGCGTCTCTCTGTTTCAACCTCGTGCACCCTGCTCACACGTTCCATTGTCCTCACACCTCTTCACACCAACATCCACCATCCTCATCTTTAGTCCTTCATGCCTGTTCTTCTGAGTCATTGCCATCATCTTACCTACACCTTCCAGCTTACCTATGCTCCTTGGGTACTGTGTAAAACCCTACTTCAGACTTTTACTTTTGTAGATATGACTGTTTAATTTTGTTGGGGGGTGGGATAGAGGGGAAAGTTGTCTTCAGTTCTGTGGGTGCCGCTGGTCTTGTCACGTGTCATGAGTTTGTTGATGTCTTTGCACTAGACGGTCAACTGGAACAGTCAACACAAGAGACTCCTATGCAAACTCCACACTCAGCAGTAGCAGCAATTCCTGCAAGGGCAGTGATGCCAGCCCTACATCTGGCCCATACCCAAGCACACCCAGGTAAGGTATATGTAATTATGAGGCCATGACATAACACTCAGCATTCTAAAAAGAGCCTTAGATACAGGTCACACACACATAGATAAAGGTAAAAAAAAATCCCACACTCATGATGGAAATGTCACACTATCTGGTTCTTGTGAATTGCAGTAGGATGCAGATATTAGAGGAAGAAAAAAACACTACTGGCTGGTATAAGAAGACTGGCTTAGCTTATACATATAGGTTATCAGTATAGAGGACATTGTCAGCATTCTCATTCCAGTAGCTACACATCCGTTAAAATGCCAGGTTTTTATGATGCAAAAAAAATGAGACCACGATAAATCTGACTAGTTTTCATCTTGTCTTTTCATCAATTTTGAAGGGACGTCCAGTAACGTCACTGTTGTACTCTGTGTTCTTGACTTCTTGCTGACTGTCTTCACTGTGTTCCATGGTATATCTAATGCTGTGGAAATTTTTTGGACCCTTCTCCTGATTTATAACTTTAAACAGTGAGATCCCTTTGATGCTTTGTAAGCTCTCTGCAAATTATGGCTTTTGCTGTGGGATGCAACTGAATAAGTGTAAGGAAAATCCTAATAGGACAGCTGAACTTTATTTGGGGTCAATCACTTTAATTGATGGCAGGTGTGTACCCCAAAATAGTGAATGCCACGATTTAATGAAAAGGTGCTTCAGCAAAGTATTAGTTTAAGGGGGTGCACACTTATGCAACCAGCTCACTGTATGTTTTTTATTATTATTATTATTATTATTATTATTATTATTATATTTTTCCTTAACAGATTTGTTTGATTTTCAATTCTATTGTACAAGTTATAGGTCATATTAAAGGTGGGAAACGTTTTGAAATGATTTATCGTGCTTTCTTTTTTTACATTAGAAAAACCTGGCATTTTAACAGGGGTGTGTATACCTTTTATAGCCACTGAATTTACATAGCGAATGTTTTACCCTAACCCTCACTCCCTATCTAACTCCAAGGCGTCACGTGAAGTACAACTCATCCTGTAGTGACAACCACGGCATCCACCCACCCGCCCCAGAGCAGTATCTCACTCCCCTGCAGCAAAAGGAAGTCTGCATCCGACACCTGCGGGCGCGGCTCCAGGAGAACGTGGAAAAGCTCCAGGACAGGTAAGGGCATGCGCTAAACTAATTAATGGACTAATAAGTATAAACCCAAAGGACATGGACATGTCCAGTTAAGTGTGCTTTAAGCATTAAACTGTGGCGGACAATGCAAACCATGTAACTTTCGTATGTGTTTTTGTACGCATTTATTATTAATTGCTCTGTGTCTATTCACCGCCAGGAACTGTCAACAAGACAGCTGGGCTACTGAGCGTGAAGTACAGGCACAAACATTGAAGTATTAAAATTAAAGAAATCTGAAAAACCAAGGAGTGTTGCTTGCTTTTGTTGAAAGATATTACAGCCAGAAAACCGAATATAAAGCTCCCCGCGGTGTGAGTTACGGTTTAAACCCGAACTCACTCACGGGTATACCTCCCTAGGATATGTGGGTCTGTACCGAAATATTCCAGAAAGCAGATTAGAGTTTAAACCTTAACTCCAAAATGGCGGTAAAGTTGGCTTTATATGCAGTTTTCCGACTGTAATATTTTCCTTTGTTTATAATATAGTCCAGTGTTTGTGTGTGCATTTCACGTTCAATAGCCTAGCTGTGTATCTTAAAGTCACTGCCAGTGAATGAATACAGTGTAATTATCAATGAATGTGTATTAAAACACGTAATATTTAGTATTTGAGGTGTGCACATAATATTAAAGTTACATGGTGTCCCCCATATTTTAATGCTTAAAGCTCATCTATCCATGCTTTCACTTTGCAGCAAATAGCAAGTGGGCAAGTGCAGTGGGATCACAAAAGTATTTCATAAAATATTTCCCCACCCTGACCTTTAAGGGGTTCAATAGATGGCAAACAACACAATTACAATAAATGGGCAAATGCACTTACAGGTTGCAGTGACACTTTAAAATTCAAATGGGCTAATTATAGTTTGAACATGAATCTTTCACATCATGTTCGAACAAATCGGTTGAAAACTGGCAGCCCTATAAGCCGCAGTTTCAAGATCACCCTGTAAACTGATAGACATTGTTCCCAGTTAAGTAGTTCATTTAGACTGAATGCTATTTCTTTTGATACTTTTAAATACATTTCAAAATTACAGTATGTACCCATGGATGATTGCATCCCATCCAGGTGTGTTCCCCTGACTCGTGCTTCCTGCTCACTGTGACCCCTCGTTGGATAAGCGGTCTTGAAGAAAGGATGGATGGATTCATTTATTTACCATTTTCATAGTACTCAGCTCAGGCAGAGCCCTCCCACTCATCCAGAGCATAATTATGTTTCCATGGTTATATTGCCATGGTTACAGTCCTGTTTAACAATAATTCAGATTTCATAACTTTCAATTCATAATATTCATTATGGCAACTGGCTTAAAGAAAACGAAAATGTCCTCCTAAAGCAATTTAGGAGCAATTTGTATCCTAAAGCTCCTAAAGAAAAGTGGAATTCTTTGTAACATTCCAAATCAGAAAACCCTGAATTATTTAAACAGAGATTTGGCTGTAAATTATGCATGCCATCATCTGCTGCCCACAGTTTAGTCTAACCAAGGCTACTGCAGCACCGTGAATTACCATTAAATTAATGAGTGATGATGATTAGCTAACCACATGAGTAAACAAATTACTGATAATGACTGTGTACATTGGATTTATCTGAATCTTGCCCAACAGCTGGATGTTTTATTTGGAAATTCCAAATGTCTCTTTCCTGGTGTTTCCCGGCATCTGGAATCATAACCTTTCAGTCTCATCTGGCCCCTAAACCACTGCGCCCCCTGTTGTCTCTCCCTAATAGAGATGCTGAAGTGGAGGAGCTCCGGGCTCAGTTGTGGCGGATGCAGGAGGACTGGGTGGAGGAGGAGTGCCACCGCGTGGAGGTGCAGCTGGCGCTGAAGGAGGCGCGCAGGGAGATCCAGCAGCTGCAGCGGGTCGTGGAGGCAGTGCGCTCCCAGCTCGGCGTGCCGGCGGGTGCCGACGAGGGTGTGGCCATGGGGGAGGGCACGGGAACAGCCGTGCATCGCGGCTTCCGGGACATCAGCGCACAGAACCGCAAGCTGGAGTCACTGCTGCTCGGCATGGAGCTGAGCCAGGAGGCACGTTCCCACGGCAGCTCACCGGCCCGCTCACTAACCCGCAGCTCCACCTACACCAAGCTGAGCTGTGAGGCGCTGCCAGACCGAGATGGCCTGTCGGGTGAGGAGACCCTGGATAGCGGCTTTGTGGGCGAGGGCAGCCGGGCGGACCTGGAAACCCTCCTGGCTGAGGCAGACCCCGAGTCGCCTCTGCAGCCGCTGCCTCCGATCCCTCTGTGTGAGCAGGCCGTGCAGACGGATACCATGCTGCAGAGCCCCAGCCCCGTCAGCGAGGGTGACCACATGGCTGACATCGCCGGCTCGCCAGCACCCGCCGCCATCTCCTGCGCCATGCAGCTTCCATCCCCTGAGAACGCCATCAAGCTGCAGCTCGAAACGCAGCAGCCCGAAACTGAGCCACGTCCACAGGAGGTCACGACTGTGAAGGTAGTGGAGGATGAAGAGGAGGAGGAGGAGGAAGCCATGGGGGCGGCGAGACGTCCCCCAAATAGCTACTGGGGCCGGCACTTCTTGGTGGACCTGTTGGCGGTGGGCATTCCCATAGTGCCAGCTGTGGCTTGGCTGTGCCGCGGCCCCCGCAGAGTGGGACATCCCGTCTGCAACATTGGTTCGCTGCTGCGTGGCTGCTGCGCCCTGGCCATGCACTCACTGCGCCGGGTGGGGGGGGCTGGGGGTGGAGCTCGGGGCAGGGTAACACAGATTTAAAGGGAAAGCAGCCCCTGTACAGTTTTCTGTGCAAATTTGTGCCTCATAAGAGTAAGATATTAAATGAAAGAATCTGTTTGGTATATGTTTGGTATAACCTATATGTGAGGTATATTTTTAGGGTTTATTTGAGTTTATCTGAAGCTGCCCCATGAACTCTTGACCCATTAAACATTAAACATTTTCTCATCTCACCGTGACTGGTAGTTTTTAGCCATCCCTCATTTCCAGTTGAACGATAATTATGTAATTAGCACACTGGTAACCAACGTCCCTAGACTCTGAATAGTCTGTCCTGTAGACAAAAGGCACAGTGCAGTCTGCAGCTGCAGTTGCATAATTGGGTGGGATGATAACGGACTCATTGCATCTCTGTCGCCCAGCAGCGCTTCACTGCATGGTTCAACAAAATCTTTTAGCACAAGCGCCACGGCGTGTCACGAATTGCCATTTGTGGTGTTTAAGGGCATTGTCTAATAAAAGAAAGTGTTGTTTTTCAGTGCCTATTAATGACAGATATTTTCTGTATTTTTTCATCATGTTGATTAGAATAGAGTAAAAGGAACACACCTAATGAGGCGGATGACAATAGTAGTAAACCAGTTAAAATTTCTGGCTGGTTATTTTTGCTTTTGTCTAGCACTTTGGTTCAATTGCGCAGGACTAATGTGTTTCTGTGGCTGGTCGCAGACTTTTGTTATTGGCCCTGATGTATAAATATTCTGAATAATATTGGCCAAAACAGTTTTTTTCATCTGTATATAAAACCAAACTGCAACAGAGTTGAAAAGACCAAATATTGTATAATACGCAGGAATGTAAAAATGTTAATGTTATTCTTTGATTGCACTATATCATAGTTCTGCTTAAGGTGAAGTTGTAACATCGCAAAACCTCCAAAGAGGAACTATTTTTATCCCCTGTATTGCGTGAAAACTAGCTATATAAAATATTGAATGTAATGCAAATATGGAAATACAATAATGCGTAATAAATGGGTGTAAATACCAGCAAGCTGAAATCCTGCGCATCCCACCCTCCTGTGAGTGACGGCGTTCGTTTGAATATGTGCCGAGGTTAGGCCTCCTCTGCTGCTTCACACAGATACTCCGCACTGACGTGTGTTGTGTCGGCACAGGCTGTCGTGTTCGTACTGTGCGCTTTGTCATCCAAAAACTGTTTCTGCATGGCAAAAAGATGGCAGCAAGAATGTAAATATCTGAATGAATGAATAAATAAAGCATTTCAAATGCTGTTTCTCTTCCTTGTGTGTCTGATTATTATACTTTTCTATTTCACAGAAACTTTCATCCAATGCAGTTTAATATGGTTTGCACTGCTTACCTTGGTAAAATCTAAGTTTGGGTTGAAATTTTCATTCATGTTCCCATGAATATGACATGTATCCTGCATAGCTATGCCTTTGTGTGTGCTGTCATGTCATCCTCACAATAGCTGTTAAATCCTTGTCAAGTCATGTAAGTAAGGTAAAGACAAACTCTCTGTTTTGGAAAACTTCACATTGGTACATGAAGGACAATAAGACCGCTTACAGACTGTGGCAGATATCAAAATGCATTATACAGACCATGTTGTTAAAGAGAGGATAGGCGTTGAACATTAAAACCTATGGGTAGCAACGTAGAAGGCCACTATAAGACCGCTTTGTGTATGTGTTAACCAGGGCATGGGGTAGGTTTATTGTCCAAAGATAGATCTGTGAAATCTAATATACAAATACTCAACTAATAATGTCCTTCTCCTAATGATGCATCACTCATTCAGAGATACAAGGGCCAGCTGGCCTTAACCCACTTTGCATCACGACCCTCAAAATATCTGTGCATAAATACATATATTAGGCATCAACCCAAAATTGCTGACTGTAATATGCATAATTATTTAAAAATAATTTTAGTGACATCCTATTGTGTATATTAAGTCATCATTTTTAATATTTTTCCCACAAATGACCGAAAAGATAAAATCCTTCTACTTCGATACATTAAATGATAGATACGTGTTTTTCTGATTTTAATAATTTTGTGAGGTCTGGAGGCAGGGGCGCTGCTAGAGATATTGGGCCCCCAGGTCATGGGGGGGGGGGGGGGGGCTGGAACTGGTGCCTCAGTGTCTGGTGCCACACTGTCTCACACCTCCAGCACTGGGAGGTCCCACCCCTGCTCTGTGCGTGAAATTTGTATGTTCTTCCTGTGCTGCAGTAGTCTCTTCCTGCAGACCAAAGACATGCAGTTAGGCTAGTGGGGGTCTCTAACATGTGACTTTTTTCCCTTCCCCTTTTATCTCTTCTCAATTCCTGGTCCCTCACCTTCCTATTTGATGTTTGAGGGTATGATAATGGTAGGGGTGGGTGGGGGGAGCAACAAATTTAAGGATTTGGAGAACTGAATAGATTTGGGTATGGTTAGCAGTTAGCATCTGGAGCTAATGCTGTTACATTGTACTTCTTTGTCTACTATATGAATGTGCCAGTGTAAAAAACCAATAAAAAAAAAATTAAAAAAAGAATAGATATGGTGCAGTGCAGCTGCCTTCAAAAATATAACCGTCTCCTAATGGCCATCCAAATCAAAATTTTCTGCTGATGCCACTGATGCCATGAAAACCTTGCTTTTCAATAAAGGGCAAAAAAGGAGAATGATAATTCGCACAAAAAATGCTAATGGATCATACATACTGACGCGTATGATAAAGCAAGGAAAACAGGGTTGATCATATTTGAAAGAGCAACCATAACAAAAAAAGATTCAGGGATAATAATTCAGGTATAATCATTATTAATTCATCAGGACCTTTCAAGACTATGACACACCCCAGTGATGATTGTTGCGGCTGTTTATAGACACCATTAAACCACAAGGTGGCAGACAAGACACATGAACTGTCAAAACATTACCAGGTCATATATTTATATGTATAATTTGAATGATATAAGTTATGATTTGCTCTGAAATGTTAAACAATATGGTATCATTTAAATGATGTAAGAAGTGGGCATACTACTTTTAAAAAATAACGTAAATATACAAGAATAACTGGAATTTTTAATAATAAGAACTATTTAATTGTGGTAAATAAACACATATCCCATGTTGGAATATATGTTGATGACCATGTAGGAACTTTGTGTACGAGAAAAGGTTTGCTGGCATTGTATAACACAGAAATGGCTTAACGTATATTAGAAGTTTTAAAAAAAAAAGTAATCCAAGACATAACCACAATAGTAAAGCTACGCAGCATCCCAATGAAAAGCCTTACAGTGAACAAAAGTCTAAACATGAAGGTAACCTAACCCTAACTAGGAACCCGAACCCAAACCTTACCCGAGCCCTAACCATGACCCTAGGTTCTTTTCACATTCTGGATTTGGATTTCAGATCTGTGCAATTTAATTTGGTAGTAGTAAAAACCCAATTATGGATATCTGGACCTGTAATTCTTATTAATTAACATGTAATTACATAGGTACAATATGACTTTTTACTAGTAAAAATTGAATTTAGGATATGTGACGCAAAATACAGTGTAAATCAACGGGAATATGTACCAATTAATAACGGAATTACAGAGCTCCACAATGAATTCTTACCAGTAAAAAAATTCAAAATTGATCGTAGAATTGTATTGTAGATCTCTTGAATTCATGTTATTACAAGTAAAATTTGCATTTTTACTAGAAAGAATGTTATTTTTACCAGAAAGAATTAAGTTTTGATGAGCAAAGGCTGGTTCATACTTCTCCACACAGGCGAGACACTCGCGTATCCACTGCAGAAACGTTCGTACTTCTACTGACAAGCCGCTTACTTTGCACATGCGCACAACGTTTTCAATTTATATTTTTCTTAATGATAATATAAATTATTCTTCCGATATTCCCTGCACACATACCACAGCAGTGAGGTTTGTGTCCGTTTCTCTGTGTTTTACAAATTAAGAGAGCCAGGACACAGTGTTGCTAACATTGGTCAGCTAGCTGGGGTGAGATTTTCAATGCGGGACAAGTCTATACACTGATACACACGCATTTACATGTATGTAACAGTTTTATTGCAAACTACCCCAACGCTCGTTAAAACATGTTGGTATTTAAAGTGGATGCTAGCGAATCGATATTGCGCAGCGCAGACACAAATTTTGAGTACAGCAACTGTTCGTCCGCTGAGGCGCATAATGACGTCAAACGCGTCCAAAACGTTCGAGCGGACACGTCCGGTAGCCTTAAGTCTTATACTAATAAAAGACACTTTGACTTGTCACAATCTTGTTTTATGTTGTCTTATCCTATCCCTAGTTCTGACCATAACACCAACCCAAACCCTGATTCTGCCCTTTATTGTAACCTTAGCCATAACCCTAGTTCTAACCCTAATTCCGTGTTCCATGTGGGAGTATTTAAGGTAGGGAAGCCAGCTTAGTTTAGTTACATATCTGCGGCTCAGATGGCCAGCATTGCCAGTAAACTGGAACCAAAATGGTCTAGCACCTCCCAAAATAACTAATGGTCCAAGGTCTTGAGTGTGGAAATTCGTAGACCTGCAGGAAACTAGCTAGTGGTAGGCAGGGGTAGGTAATAATACATTACGCTTACTCCACTACACTTACTTGAGTAACTTTTTGGTGAAAAAAAGTTCTTCAACTAATTGTTTTAAAAGTGAATTCTTTACACCCTAACTCAAGTGAATCTATAAAAATAAATGCGTCGTTTAACCCCATTACATTTGGCTACAGTCATCTCGCTACTTTCTCTCGCATCTCTAACATTTTGATGTTACTAACTTTGAATTTAGATTTTATTTGGGCACTGGCTGACCGCTATCTATCCCCTAAGTGCCGTGGTTTTCCTATGTATGACACCGCTTCTCATCAGGGAAGTGATAACAAAGTAAGACGAAAACTATGAATTTAAAAATATTTTCATAAACTAAATAAAATCATCTAGAGTAAATGAAAAACTGAAAATAAACAAAACTAACAGTAGAGATTGAAAAACTACCTAATAAAGGTAAATAATTAATTTTATAAAATAAGTTTCGTATTCAACAAAATTGGGGAAAAAAACAGCACAGCTCTGCATGTCATCAGCCAATCAGATTGCAGTTTGCAGATTTTACAACCTGCCCACACTCTTGGTCCAGAAATCGGTATTACGGAATAGAAAATAAGTTGGCATTAGGGATGAGCGATACCACTGAGCTTCCTCTCGTTCCAGTATTCAATGCCTCATGTTGCGGGGTGATCTGATGATAACTGATAATATGCTGGCAGACTGATCTTTCTATTTTCCTAGTGTTTGGGCCCCTTCGCCTCTCTCCCCCATTATGGTCAGCCCAGTCCAGTAGTATGTCCTGTTCCCTATAATAATATAAACATTTAAGTTACCAGGTAATATTTAAAATTTTAATGTTAGAACTGATTCTCAAAATGAAAACATTTAGATAAAAAGAATCGCTGGTTCAATATCCCTAGTCAGTATGGCTGTTAAGAAATGCCAGATTCCTGAGTGAGCTTATTTCGAATTTGCAGCTGACAAAAGCATTTTTATGTATGGGAAGCATTCATAAACATAGTTCATTTTAAATGCTTTCTTTTTGCTTTTCATTCTGTCATAACAATTTGAATTCATCTGAGTTCATTTGAAGTGTGTACACATTATAAAGCATGCTTTGGAATTTGGTTGCATACACATCTCAGCGAAGAAGATAAAAAACAGAAAATGGAAATGTGGCAATGAAATAAAAATTAAACTGAAATTGACAAAGGTGTTGCAGTAACTAATTAAAACTGAAGTGAAATGTGACATAAATTTGAAAGTAGTACAAAAATTAAAAAAAAGAATCTATTAACACAAAAATATCATAATAACCGTGCTTCCCTTTGCACATTATTTATCAAAGACGTGTAAGGTTTTTTATTCACATATTTCATGTTTTATTGATTGGTAGGGCGTATTTTAATTTTAGATGCTGTTCTTTGATTAGCCGTGCTGTTGGGCAGCCCTGTAATTGTACTGTTTGCTAATTACAAATTCAGATTTTATATTTGAGTAGCCTTTTTTCTAGATACTCTTTTAGTCTTACTCCAGTAGTGACACTGTTGAGTTCTTTTACTCCTACTAGAGTTGCTGCTATATTTAAGCAACAGTACTTTACTTAGTACAGATGTTGGCTACTCTACCCACCTCTGGTGGTACGTGTCCTACAATGGCATACACCTCCTCCTGGTGTGGGGTGGGTATTGTTTCAAAATTAGCAGAGATTTTAAAATTGTAGTATTGTAGTTTACTTTGGCCAGGAAGCTAATTAAGCTTGCTACAAACAATATGGCAACCAGAGGTGGAAATTTAAGGTCCAGGAAGTACAAATCCAGACCGTGATTTAGCTTTAACCAACCAGTGGAGTACTCTGTAACTGTGACTCTTTATGCACAACTGGTTGGTTGAAGCTAAATCACGGTCTGGATTTGTACTTTCTGGACCTGAAATTTCCACCTCTGATGGCAACACACTATGGTACACACTATCTAACCCTAACCTGAACCCTAACGGTAAAAACAAAACAAAAAAGTACCCTTAACCTCAACCCAAGATCTAACCCCAATAGGATCCCTAACCTTAATAGGAACCATAACCCTAACCATAGCTCTTACCCTAATCGCAATGCTAATCCTGAAAGCCACCCCAACACTAGCTATAGCCCAAAATGCAGCCCTAACCCTGGCTGCAACCCTAATGGAAATCCTATCTCTAACCCATAAAATTTACGCCAAAAGCAAGTAAATCTCAATACACATTGTCCATTATACATGTATCAGTTGATTTTTATAAGGCGTTTTCTTGCCAAGATATAATTAACACACACAGCGAGTCAACAACTTGCATTGTCTTTCATATTTCCTGTGGGGAAATAACAGCTAACAGCTGCCAAGCTGGCCAACCTCCTGGTTATGGACACCAGGGTCTTTCAGCAAGGAAATATCTTGTACTGCAAAAGGAAAAACCATGAACCTATATAAGGAGGCATGATACAGGTTATGGCTCAAAGCAAAACCTAGACCCTTGTTGAAAATGTAACAATCCCAAGAACAAAAATAGAAGAACGAGACTGGAAGCAGAAATATGAGCTATGAAGTGTGGCAAAGAACATGACAGGGGCAGGAGACGAAGAAAAAAGGAAGTTCACATTCCTGAGGAAACAACGTGACTTGTGGATTGGAAAACTTGTGTTACATTGGGAATCCCACTGAGAAGAAAAGCCCTAAATTATTCCGACCTCACACATACCTTCCTGTTTAAACAAAACCCTCGACAGATACCAAAACAATGGAAATATTTTTTTTTCCCTGTTTCCTGGCTATGATTATGTAATGAGGGGCCAGGGAGAAGCACAGAACACAGAAACCTTAAATAAGACACCCTGAGGAGAGATGCAAGACTGTCAAAATGGCTGAAACACAGAAACGCCTGGTGACGACTTTACCACCCATGAGGGCACAAATCTATTGATAAGTTTGAAATGGTAGCTGTACCAGACCCAAAGCTGTGTGGTACACTTCAATTTGACCATATTAAGCCCCGTGTTCGATTCCACAGGGAAGTGACTAAAGCGCCACAATCCCTGATGTAACGATGAATGCTTCCCCAATATGTTGCCACAAAGAGCACAATGCAATGCCAAAAAAAAAAAAAAGAGTGCCGGAAGTGCTTTATTGCAGGAACCTGTATTTTTCAGCTTTTTAATTCAACACACTCACCCACACAGCTGCAGCAAAAAGCCCACATGCTGCATTTTTATTCATCTATAAAGATGCCAAAACCCTCCATAGACAGGCAGAGAACTACAGATCTTGAGCAC
Organism: Gnathonemus echidnorhynchus; assembly: GCA_026776725.1. NCBI lineage: Eukaryota > Metazoa > Chordata > Actinopteri > Osteoglossiformes > Mormyridae > Gnathonemus > Gnathonemus echidnorhynchus. The sequence continues at coordinate 26,805,839 of JAODJU010000130.1, read as the reverse complement.
CTATTACATCTCAGATAAGTATTCTGTGATTGAAGGGACAACACCAGCCCTAGCATGGGTCTAACGGCACAGAACTCTCCATAAGCAGTTTATTATTCTCTCTGCACCTAATTTTCAGGTTTCAGATTCAAACCAGACCATAATACTCCATGAGCACTGCAGTCCGACTAATTCAGCAACACAGAACGCATGTACAACTTAATTTGGTATTTATTTAAAGTTGGCATCAGAAAACAATTTCTCATGGCAACTGCAGGACTAGGATGGTGGAGATAAGGTTGTGGCTAAGATTCTATTTGGGTTGTATTCCTTCCTCCCATAAGCACCAGTCCAAAGACCAAACCCAACCCCATTTGTTTAAATGTATTTATGGTTATGTATATGCATCTCTACACAGGGACGACCCCACCATGGATCCCCCCAATAAAATGGCTTTGCAGTTACAGTAATGCATTTCTCCAGTCAGGCACTAGGGATCCCAGCACCACATTCAGATGGTGCGACACTCGTGTGCAGTTGCCTGCAGAGGGCAGTCATGTTCGGTGAGGTGGCATTAAAAGTGGATCTTTACATGAGAAGCAAATCTAAAAGGCTGAGTTGCCCTGTACAGGTAAGGCAGTTGGTAATGATTGTATTACTACATCTTGATCTCACATTCTCTGCCCAGCCCTATATTAGCCTGACACCTTTCAAGCCAAACAGGTCAATTTTCTCCAACTTGGACATGGTGAAACACTCAAGACCATATCTGTGCTTTTCTTTTTTAATTTTGTTTAAGATTGCTCCCCCCAACTGTGTCTTTGAATGCATTTAGGGCAAACAAGCAAATCTATACACATCTTGACATGCCACTGCTGTAAAACGTGTCAATGGTATGCTTGATCATGCACAAATTTTACACAAAAAAGCAAAACAAAAGCACAATTCAAGATTAAGAACTTCTGAGGTTTGTAAGGTTATGGCCCATAGATTTCTTATTTGTAGGAGAAAGAAACAATGCAGATTATTCTATATGGATAAGATGACCAAAACAGAAGGAAATAGATTGAAGACCTTTATAGAAACAAGTGCATAACACTCCTAGCTTTATTCCCATATTCAAGATAGGAGTCAACCTGAAACGAAAAAAAAAAATACAATGAGCACAATCAAGACAGCAACTATAGAGCAACCAAATCATATTTAAAACCATGTCGTCCAGCAAATTGAGATTGACAACTGAAAATAAGGACTTGCCCAAAAGTGGAAAGAGACAGGATGGGTGTAGAAGGAACAGGGTTTCACTCAAGGCTCAGTAGCTCCACATCAAAGATCAGGGTGGCATTGGGGGGAATGATCCCTGGGTGGCCTTTGCTGCCGTAGGCAAAGTCAGGAGTGCAGGTCAGCCTGGCCCTCTGGCCAACACTCATCTGCAGCTCAAAAGAAATGCAAAGAGTCAGGGAAGTGTGCTTCTGAGACAGGTCAGCACTGATGCTACCATGACCTAGTCCCCCCTTCCCCCAACTCACAATTTTATTGTACTGTATATGAAGGAGGAATCATTTACAGAGCTGGAAATATTAGTGAAGGCATGAGAGAAAATCTACTCTATGCAAAAGCAATGGCCCACCCAGACCTTACAGGCGTGCCTGCATGGTGACTCATACAGCTTGCATTACATATCGCTTTAACTGAAAAGCGCCACTACACTTTGATAGGCCCAAATTAAAATGCCTCTCAACGTGGCCATCAACAGAAGACACATGCAAGAAAACTTCACTATGAATGCAACAAATGACACTATTCTTGAAAGACAGCTGGTATTCATTAGTGCTCTTTTGGAAATTTACATTTAATGTTGGCATTAAAAAAAAAAAAAAAAACATTGTAGTGTATTTATCAGATGAGCTTACTAAAACTAGACATTTTGTCCTAAAGATGGTCTCCCCCCCTCACCTGCCCAACACCTTCCTCCCAGCCACGGATCACTTCCTGTTTGCCTATCTTAAACTTGAAGGGCTTGTCTCTGTCACGTGAAGAGTCAAACTTTCTTCCATCTGTCAGGGACCCTGTTGTGAGGGGAAGGGAGAGTTGAGCTGAAAGCCACATGATAAAAAGACTTTGACCCCCCCGTCCCCCTTTGTTGGAGTGGAGGGGGGACTTTGTTGTCCAGCAGTATTACAAAAATATCTCACAGCACAATACCCCCCTCCTCCATAGAATTAAGTGTATAAAAAAGATTGTTTGCCTTTTAGATTATATGGAAGAAAGGAGACAGACTACCAGTGCATTAACGCTACCATGCCTTAGGGTCACACAGCAGCACTCTCTGATGTTTCCATCAGAAGTCTCTACAAGAAGCTCAAATGGCAACAGCAGCTGCTTCCCACGAATCCGAGGGATGGGCAGACACAGCTGCAGGGAGGGGGCGGCACTAAGGAGGATGCTGACTTGAACCATTGGGCACTCAATGAATATCCAAAGGGCCTTTTAGTGGCTCAGTCCATAAAAGCACCATCAAAAGCTCAGGCTGAGCCCTCTTGCTCGGGCTACGTCATTGGCTCATGTCGAGAAATACCACTTAAGTGAGCATAATCAGTATCACTCCATCACATGGGATGGATGGAGTTCGTTACCAGCACCGGCTGGGAACCTCATACAGACTCATTAGATTGCAGATGCAATCATACACTCTCGGTAACTAGTACCATGTGAAAACTTGTGTAAAAATGAAAGGGGAAAACACACACTTGACAGAGAACACACACGAGGAAACACACTGGTGTTTAAGAGGGGTTGGAAGCAATGTCTGAAATTATTAATTCCGGGGAGGCGATTGACCACGGGGAAAAAAAGGCGTGTTAATATAGCAAAAGTCATTTCGCCTCGGAATTCAATACTCCCCAAAAGACCCCCGCCCAGTCGGTCAAAGTAGCCCCCGGCTCGACGAAGAAACAGATAACAGGAACGGATAACTACTATTAATGCGTTGACTTTGAAAGACAAAAATCGCATAACTGGCCGAGTTACGCGTTTGGAAAAACCATACATGATTTGCCCCGCCTGTAGAAACTGTCACAACCCAGGCTGCCGCTTTGGACCAGGCCATGTGCGACGCGTATAGTCGGAAACGTGCAATCGCCAGCTATCTGGTAACGATTTTATTCAAGAAATAACCCCCACACACACCGACCTGACACAGCTGGGCGCCTTCCCGAGGCACTGAGATAGTGAAATTAGCCGAGGGCAAGTAACCGGGCTTTACGGTAACGGCGTAGCGTCGAAATAATGGCAATTAGTGGCCAAAGAACATCTCGTACCTGCAAAACCAAGCCGTAACATGCAATCTCAGCTCCCCACCCAGTCGCTTCACACCCCAACCCCCACTTGCATCCTATCCCCAACAAAGGAACCGACAGTCCGTTCCGTCCGCCCTGCCAATATGAATACATGTCCGGGCCCGAGGTGAATCGATGATGCCCATCTTCATCAACATTTTAGCGCCAAATCAAACATATAAAATATAAGGGGACAGCTTATTGATCGTCCGCATCTACGTTAGTCGATTAGCCGTACTCCCTCGCTTCCAAAGACCGCCAAAGTCGACGACAAACCTGCTAAGCTGAAAGCAGCTAACCCGCAGACTAGCTATAACTCGACGGATCAGCACCCACAGCTTCTGATCGTTAGGGCTTTTTGCATTCATTTCGTAAACGGCGGATAAGCGGGGCCTAGCCCCCGATGAGGGGGGGGGGAGCAGGTATCGCGTTCGTTGGTTAGGCGTGTAGCTGTCGGACTCACCCACATAATGCACCACGCAGGTCTGTCCTTTCTTGGGGAAAGTCCTCCCTGCAAAAAAGCACAGGAAAATAAAACGGCCAGAAAAAGGTCAGTGAGGCCGATCAACTCCCCGGACAGGTCAGACGGGCCAGTTAGCTTACCGTCACCCGGAGTTATTGTCTCGATCTCGACTCCCATTTCGCTTAGTAGCGGTACAACTAGCTAGACAGCTCCACCACCCTTTCCGAGCAGCAGTCGGCTTCTACAGCGACTGGAAGCGCCGTGCGTGGGAAGAGCGGAAGCCGCGGCCACGTCACTTACGTAAGTGGCGCATTTCGAATTAACCCATTCGCTCCTGTTTGCTAGTAAAAAAACGGCCGATAAAAAACAATTTGGCACATAATTCAAGTGGTATGTTACAGTTAAGTTTTTTTTTGGTGAACAGAAATACCCTTTGCGGTACATAATCAACTATATATATAGTTGATTAACTGATTATCAAGCTGGAACATAAGAAGATATAAAATCTATTAAATGTTATGCAGTCGCAAAGCAAATCATTAATACGGACGTAAAATCAATGTATAGGAGAAACTAAGTAACCGTTCTCGGGATTGTTAAATATCAAATGGATAAATTTTTTAATAGTCTCTCCCTCCCCCATTTACAATAAGTGTGTTCTATTTTTATTTTGGCCGGTTATTAAATGGGTCACATATCTGTGTTAATTGGGCCTCGGGATGTGGAATATTGAAACAGATTCATATATAAAATGGACGCTTTGTCATTTTGAACAGCTGGTAAACACTGAATAAGCTACCTATGCCGCCCAGTTTTGCGAACACATATGTATCCTATTGTGTTTTTGCAACGCAAGGTGCAAAACTACATTTTGTCATCTTTATAACACAATCAAGTATATTGCTGGTATGTCCGTTATTATTATTATTATTATTATTATTATGGTCAATATGTGCTGTCGATATCATGTTGACTGCTGGAGACCATATGAACCAGATCGAATCCCTCTGCTTGAGTGGCCTGATGCATTTTCATTGAGATGATTGAATCCAGTACCATAGGAGAGAGTTTGATATTGGTGGGGGACACAACTTAATAATATAAAGGCAAAGGTTTATTTACAGGTTGGCAAATTAAATTTGGAGGGCAGTAGCAGAGGAGGCAGGGAATGGTATGGGGGCCACTGCAAAATTTACCAAGGGGGGCACCCATGGCTGGCAAATTTTACCAAGTGCCCCTTTTGACAACAGATGATCATACAAAATTTGCAACAATTTACCAAGAACCCTCCACACATCAACAAATTTTTCCAAGGGGCACCCCCTGCTGTGAGACCATTTTCTCTACCCCTTTCTGCTTATCTCTGGTCATCCTTTTCCTCTACCTTAAATCTTTCCAAGCATAATGGCATTCTCAAACTGACTCGTAATATGCCCAGAAAAAGATTTAGTTTTGCCAGATTTGATCTAGATTTCACATTTTTTCCCTTCCAGTCCACACCAGTTTCAAAAGTCCTCACCAGCACCAAAATTCAAAGGCAGAAGTGTACTTCTTGTCCTGCTTATTCATCAGTACTCAGATATTTTCTTTGTTCTTCATTGCATGTCTTCAAAATGACAACCGGTGACACATTTCTTGACCCCTGTTTTGAACAGGCCATTACAGAAGTCTGATGGACATCTTTAATTACAGCTGTACTAGGTTAAGTGTAACATGTTCATGGGCCTTTGACACATTACACTATTGTTGTACTGGATAATAGCATCAGCCAGAGAGAGTAACAGTTAATGTAAGATTTGGATCTGGGACCTCTCTGCTGAAATCTTTGCTCATAAAAAGTATAAACTCTGTAAGTAACTTTAGAGGACTTTGGAGGAGGATAAAATGGGTCAGAGTTTGTCAGCCAGCCACTACATCAGCGTCTGACTGGGAGGCATCCAGGTTGGCAGCTTCCAGCTGTCAGACTCTCCAGAAATCAGATCAGACTCTCCAAGTGTCACCATAACACCAGCACTGAGGGATGGCAGCTGCAGTAGGACAGACACCCACAGGGGTGTGTGTCGGAAGGGCGCACACTCTTACGGCCTCCGCACTTGGTGAAGCATGCTGAGAGGTGCATTGGGTAGCAGAACACCAAGGGTAACAAAAGAAAAATTTACTCGGCTCAAGACAGCAAAATGCAGAGGAGGCTGAAGTGACAGGGAGACCAATGAAATCATTGCTTCAGTCAGTTGATCGAGGGCAAGGTCAGAGGTTACCAGGTTGTGTTTCACCAGAGAGGGGAACTAAGTACAGCAACAGACAATAAACATGTTGTAAGCATCCTGCCTAGCTGATGACAAGCTTATATTCTTTCACATCTCATACTGCACTCATCATCTATCTAAATTCAGCTTGTTGGCGTGCTTTAGGCATTGCTCAGACATCATCAATGCTGGCATGTATGAAGGCCTTATGTTTTCTAGAGCAGATCCTTTGTGAGAACGTCACAATGCTGCTTGTGAGTACAAATCAGGCTGGTGAACAGGCGAAGCAGATGGGCTCACAATCACCAATGGTGACAGTTGCTGGACCTGGAAGAAGCTCTGCAGGCTAGCCACATGGGTGCGGAGTAGGGCAAAGTTCCCCAAGATTTGCCACACAAATACATCAAACAGATACAGAAAAAAGTACCAGTTTATTGGGTAATCTGCTGAATACAACATAATACTGAGTACACAGAATGGAGAAATAACTTCATTAATTCAATGCCTGTCAAACTCTGCCTATCTTGGGACGCTTAACCACTTTCTTGGAGGATAACGCTGCACACAAGTTTTACAGATCTCTTTAAACCCTTAAAAACCCCTACAGGGCAGGGTCTACTGAGTGGATTAACATTTAAAGAATAGATTGATTCAAAATTGACATTAGTTCACATTAATTCAAAGTGAATTTTCTCATTCAGATTGATATTACTTGAAGAAGCAAACATGCATATAAAAGTATCCGGCTTCTATATGTACATCAGGTACAGCTATCATGATAATCACCTTGTCTTTCATTCCTTAGAATGTATACTAAGCTCTGCCCCCTGTAATCACATTGTTGCACCCTGTAGCAGATCCTGCTGTAGGACACCAGGTGGTGCAGTTATATAATATGGAACTCAGCTGTGTTACACTTCAGGAAGAAATTAATTGCATCATTTAACATCCAGAGACTATGTGCACAAATGTAACATCATCCTGCTGGAAAATCAGTGACCCAAATTTGGGTTGTGAAAGCAAGAAATGTAGTTGAGGCTGTAGTGTGATTTTTTTTTTTGGCCAAGTGAATTATTATGGGACTGGCCTACCTGATTTTCTGCCGGTCCACCAACACTATGATTTCTGACTCCTCCCTTGCATATTTCATCACACACCCTTGCTAAGCAAGGGCCAAACTAACCGCCTCTTAATTGTTCCAGTGTACCTGATTGCTCCTTCATTTTATAGTTACATTTGCATTTATTTTATCTGGTAGACGTTTTTGTCTAAAGCGTATAAGCGAGGCAAATAGTACATTACAAACATACAGCTGTCAAGAAGTTGATTAGGCATAAGTGTAGCTAAGTTGGCTTCCATTGAATGCCCAGGTACAAGCATAACTTGAATAGGAGCAAGAGCCACACAGCATCTTCCAACAAAGCAAGAACCTAATAAGATAATTCAATGATGAGAAGTGTAACATTAATAATATGCAGAGAGTATAGAGCGAGATCAGGTTAATGGAGGAATTCCCAGAACAGATGGACCTTAAGGCATTTCTTGAAGGTGGAGAGGTAATCTGATGACTGGATGTGGTTCTGTAGCTCATTCCACCACTGGGGAACCACACTAGAGAACCATCTGGAGTGATACTTCTCACATGCTGAAAGAATTTCCAAGTGGCGCTGGCTTGCCGGTAAAAAAGCCTGATGGGACATAGGTCTTAAGGAGCCCCTTGAAGGAGGAGGTAGGTGTCTGTTCATTAATGGACCTGAAGGCCAGTACCAAGAACTTGAACTTTATGTGAGTTCATATTGGGAGCCAATGAAGTCAGACAAGGAGAGGAAGGGCTCGCTGCAGCCTGCGGTGGACATCCAACCCCGCCCACATCCATGCGTGACGTCAGACGCCACGGCCA
>JAODJU010000130.1:26784913-26796519 GCA_026776725.1 Gnathonemus echidnorhynchus | reverse complement strand
CGGTGCCTTGCGTTGCCGAACGTGCTCCATATATGTGAACGCGCACAAACTCCAATGCAGTTAACACCGATTTAACATCAACTTCTTAACTGGCGTCGTAGTACTGATTAGCCCCGATGGAGTCAACCTGATTTTCTCAACCTCGCGTTCGCAAATTATCTCGGGGTTAAGTACATTTACATTTACAGCATTTGGCAGACGCCCTTAGCCAGAGCGACTTACATAAGTCTGATTTGGTTAAACCCCCTCCATAGTACAGGCCACTGGTGTATAGCTAGAAACACTCATGAAGCACATGTATGGAAGCAAATCTTTCTCATCACAATTTGAATTTTATATGCCACATCAATTCTAACATTTAATATTTATGTATTGGAAATATGCATCAGATGTTTTTGCCTTTAGTGTCTTAAAATTTTCTATAATGCAGTTTCACTGCTATTTTTCCATGTTCACAAATTCACGATAAAACAAATTCAGGGTTTAAAGATACAAATTACAAAAAACTCAAGTTTCAAAAATTCAAAGAGAACATTTCAAAATTGCTCCAATTCGGTGGTTCGAATTCACATGCAAAAATGGAAGGTTAAAAATACAAGTTATACATGCGGGATAACAAGGCTAAGCAATCGAATCTGTGGGTGCGTTTGACTTCATGCAGCCGCTTACAGCGCTGGCTTAAAGTAAAAATTCAAATTGTGATGAGATTTGCTTTCATATACATGGTGAGGTGTGAGGCAAAGCTTCAGGTCCATGAGGCAGAGCCCAGGGAGGTGAAGCACGACATCATGTGGATGTAAACCCTAAGAGGCATGGAGATAAAGTTCCTTCAGACAACAATCATGCTGCTACCAGAGCAATTACAATACCATCCCCACAGGGTCGGAAGTATTTGCTACACCCTCTACAGCCGCTGCACAAAATGAAACTTCTTAACGAGTAAAACAATGCAGCAAAAACTCATACGGTTGCATGCAGGATTTCCATACCACAGTACCTGCAACAAGTATGATTGCAACCAATGTCACAATGATACAAATTCAGCACAGACATGACCACAGGAATAACAGCTGCAGTAACTAAGGCAGGAGATGAGTTTAGGGTATTTTGAGAAGACCATGGGTATCCTTGTCCAACATTATATATTATATGGCTATGGACTAAGGACTAAGGATTGAATAATAAAGGCATGGACTTCAAGCTAAACTTAATGATCGTTTAATGGGGTTAGAGAATCACACTTCCTGACTAAATGTAACGGCAAAGATACAACACCAGCTTATCTCACAACAGAACATTGGAAAAAAACCTGAAAATAACCTGAAAAAATTCACAGCCAAAGTAGACTGCCAAAGGAGGGCTAACAGACATTTATCTGCATTTATATTCATATATATCATCCTTACACAAAAGAACATGGTTCCTAGGCAACAGGAAATACTTCCTGTTGAAGCTAGCTGACAAGAGGTGTACTGCTGAAGGTCTGCTCCAGTAGTAGTGTGGCAACATAACTTTGAATATTTAACATTTTAGTTAATTGTGCAATAAAGAACACAACATTCTGATGGACTGTCAGTCAGTGGCGATCTTTCCAGCGTACTATAAATGAGAGTGTCATTCCAGGCTTTCCTCCAGTTCTTTATTGACCTGGTGATCCTCCAGGTCTGAAACTTATATTGCAGCATTGAAGGAGCAACTCGTCATTTTCCATGGACGTTGAATTTAGAATTAAACAGTGCCAGTAGAATTTTAAAGCATGCTATTTTAGCATTCCAAAATGTGTTTCTAAAACCCAGTAGTTAATGAACTGTAATCTACTATACAGAAATTATCTGCTGCTGCCAGAACTAACAAGACTTCTGGTGGATCTTTTTTTAAGCGGCTCACAGACATGACAACGCCTTCAGCACAGCCAGCTCTCCTTTCATTTTGCAATGACATTATTTGAGCCAAGTGTGGAATTCTGTGACACTGTGCATTTGTCAGCTGTATTAAATAGATTTCTGTTGTTGCCCTCATCACCATTTAAAGATACAGTGTTCTTCTGCCATACTGAAGGTTTAAAATTAATTTCACTGTATAAGTACCGCACACCCCCCACTGCCAGTCTTCGTCACTGTATGTAATCAATCGAATATATGTAAACAACTGGTTAACCATTATAGTGATGTAAGCATTTCTTAAAGCTGGGGGTGTGTTGGAGTTAAAGAGAATGCTATGGATGATGGGAATCTCTAAGCTTTCTTCCAAACATAAATGAGGAGCATCCTTCTTGTAGGGTTACCCCTGATGATTTTTAGTTCACACACACACCTGGAAGGTTCAGCTGTCCAATGAGTAAATAAAACCTCCTCATTATATACATATTATATACTTATATAACTACTACTTACACATCACCACACTTGAAAGAGGAGAAATGTTTCACTGCATATCACAGCATGAGAAGTAGAAGGTCTGCAATGCAGTGGTCTGATGTTCACCTAGACCACGTCAAGCAGGAGGATCTGCAGAGAGAAGTCTATGGTCCCTACAGCGCAGCACAGCTTCCTGCTCAGAGGTATACTCGCTTCCCTCTAGAGACGGACAGAGTGACAGAATGAAGGGTACTCCAGTTTCTAGCAGCATTGATTGAATCTTATCTGACCTCATTACCTACTAACTTGGCCAACTATATCAGAAAAAGAACAAGGAGAGACATATCCCAGAGAGCAGAGCAAAGCAAGAAACTTCAACAGTTAGGAATAAAGCACGAGTGGATGTACATTAGTGACCACAGTGCTGAACGTCAGGCCCTTGCTGGAGTGTTGTCTTGCCGGTGCTCCTCCAAGGTGACGGTTCAGGCTGGTAGGCATCCCTCCAGGAAGGGGGAAGGGGGTGGAGCTTTTTCTTCTCACTCAACTTCACTGATTCATAGACAAAGCAACCCAATGAAGGAGCCCAAGATGCTGACAGCCAATGTCACGCAACACAGGAATAAAAACCAGCCTTGACAGCCCATGACTTCCCACACAAGTAAGAGGATAACCTTGAAAACTAAAACCCTAACAGGTGGAAATGTTGCCTTTGACAAAATCGGAGACCATTATTACACCCGGTGCCTGTGATTGCAGTTGACTTGAGTACCTCATTCCAGAACCCCTCAATGCCAAACAGACTGTAATCCCCCCTCCCCCACTGTGAACTTCCTTCACAATTCACTGGCCACAGATGCCTTGAGGAATGCAGCCCCACCCATCAACAATCAAGCACAAGTAGACTCTGGCCTCCGAAAATAAAATGGTAAAATTATAGAATCCTTCCCCACATCTACTGCTACACTGTCAGAAAAAAAGTGTCCAATTTGTAACTTTGCTGTCACTGATGCTGTACTCTCAAGGGTACATGTACCTTTTAAGGTACAGAAATGGACTATGAGGAATAGTGTTTGTACCATTGGGGCTTCATTAATGTTGTTAATTGTACCTTGGGGATGTCCCTTAGAGTCCATTTCTGTACCTTAAAGGTACATCTACCTACAGCTGGGGTAAAACTGTTCAGCCCCAATGACAAGGAAATGTACAAGCTGTACCCTTTTTTCCCTGAAAGTATAGATTCCTGCAGCCCCAAATAAGGCCAGCCATCATAACTTAGAGAATAAACTCCAGGATATTTGACACCAGACATGTTAAACTTCATTCTTTACATTTAGCCAGTTTAAATGTCTTATTGCCAACCTTAGCTTTCAGCAATTATTACAGAGTTGCGGGCTTCAGCTAAGTCCCAGCCTTCAGGACCACGGCAGAAGCTGGTCTCTGATACACCCGGGGCTACAGTCAACTGAGATTTAGAGTAATTTCTGACTCATTTAACATATCAAAGATCCTGTTACAGTTTGGGTTGCAATAATCATTTTCACGTATTTATGTAATTAATAAATGCATCTTTATATATAGTTATATATGTATGTATATGTAATAATGTAAACCATTTATACAGTATGTATAACGTTTTGAAGTAAAGAACATACTTTACCCATCCCCCATTATCACCCTATTCTGGAATGACCATTTGATCCAATCACAGCACAAGATGCCCCCAGCAGCTCAGGAGGGGTGTAGACCAGCACACATCTACTTGCTTCCTTGTGCTTTTCTCCATCGTGTAACATCAGTCAGCTGCATAGTAATAAACTGGGATGGATAAGTAGCACCATAAAACTGAGAGGAATCTTGTGACACTGATTCCATCTGTATTCTAGTATGCCATCAGAGTGCATCTCCAAACACAAATGTCTCACATCCTGCATCTATTAGCCTAACAATATTGTCAGCATATACTCACTCATTCAGTTATTAAATACATGGGCCTGCCATATCTCTATGCACAACTTCAGTTAAGAAAAGCAAGGACATCATCAAGTCACAAGTGGTTAAAAGAAATTAAATCAGTATCAATGCCACATTGTTAAAAAAATTACAGTGAGCTGCACTATCAGCTTGCACAACTATGAAAAAGAATGGACAGCAGACTTCACAGATGGATTAATATTTTAGTAAGTTGAAAATTCATGCTCAGGAAATCTGCCTAAAAACTCCTTAAACACTGCCCTCTGCTGTGAAATCAATGTCACTGCAACACCATACATAAATATAAACCCTACAAAAAAAAAAAGTACAGAAAAATATATCATTCCAATTATTAAAATGCTAATTCACATCATGTATATTATTCTTGCCCAAAACAATTCCTTGGTGTAAATAAAGATGTAAAGAAAAACTTCTGATTAATTTGTCTTGTGAAGGAAAGACTGACTGATATAAATCATAGAAATCAAGGCTTTTGGGATATAGATACAACTTGGACAACAGGGAGTGTTGTGAATTACCAATAAGAAACCAAGCCTTGAGGTTAGACATTTGATTTTTTTTTTTTTTAATGTTTTATTGTGTTTCTTTCCTACTAACTTTAAACAATAGTTTGTTGAGGAATCCTTCCAATCTCGCCTGAATCTTGCCTTCCATTACTGTCACTGTGCACAAGCCATTGTTGACAGTCCCATGGTGTTGAGAGGCAAGGCATTCTCCAAGGAACTGAACTTCAAAAACACATCACACCAAACTGCAGGTCCAGAACTCCGTGTTTCCCAACCGGGAGTCAAAGTTGTACTGCCTCCCTCCCCCTCACACAGTCCAGTGAATGGGGGGGGGATTATTACTTCAGCTTTTGCACGATGACAGCATTGAGCAGACCGGCTTGTGACAGGGTCAGGCTCTCGTCCCTAAGCTCCTTGTTAGGGAAGGTTGTCATCAGCAGAAACTCCACTGCTGCCATGCCTGGTCGGGATCCCACAATGAAGCGACGCACATCTGATACCCTGGACAGAGAAGGATCGAGACCCAGAGAGATCTTATTTAGATCTACGTGTTGCATGATACTGCAGTGTTAGTCAGTCAGTGGCTGAAAGAAATCAGATGGCTTTTTCCTTCATGTTTATATAGTGCTGCCCTATGGATGCTTTTAGCAAAAGCAATTTAATTTAAACATACAGCTCTGGAAAACCACTAGAAGACCAGCCCTGGAAGGCCACTCTATATAAATTTTTAAAATCTGCATTATAAAATCCTGGTTTAATTGTAGTTCTGCTGGGAGAAGGCTACACTGAGCAGCAAGTTGCTTCTAGGTTCAAAATTTCTAAGACAGCAGTACACAAGAATAAGGTAAAGCGGGAGACACTTGGAATGACCAGAAACCAGTCAGGTAAAGGGCTGAAGCAACTTTCTAATGCCAGAGATGACCATTAACTTATCCGACAGTTTCTCATGAGTCGGAGGATGTCATCAAGTGACCTTCAGAAGGAATGGGAAACATTAAATGCAGGTGTGAAGTGCACTGCTAGGACAGCTCGAATCAGACTCCTAGAAGCAGGACTGAAGTCCCATAAAGCAAGGAAGAAGTCCTTCATCAATGAGAAACAGAGAAGAACCAGGCTGCAGTTTACAAAAAATATATATACAGTCAAACCTCGGATGGCGAGTAACTTGGTTTGCGAGTGTTTTGCAAGATAAGCAAAAATTTTAATAAACTCTAACTTGATAAACGAGCAAGGTCTTGCAATACGAGTATTACATATACGCTTTGTCTGCCGAGCGTCACGTGATCACAACTGAGCCGATGGTTCTTTTCTCTCTCTCGCTGCGGGATTGTGGGTAATCCATCTCCCATGCTCGGTCTCAGTCGGTGTCCCTCACTCGTATAGTCAAATTTTAGTAGAAAAACACAACCTGAATAAGGGTGTAACAGTGTGAGCGATTAATCTGTTTAACGACAATGCAATGTCACATTTCCACAAAATCGAAAAGGAGGCAAAAGCGGCTGTCATTGGATAGGTTCCTTGTTAAAGTCACACAAAAAGAAAAAGATTCCAGTGAGCCAACAGATAGCAGAGATTCCATTAGCTGTAGTGAAAGTCGTCCTATAAAATAACCTTCCTCTTCTCCTCTCTCTCGTCTCCCTCACACCATCTACGAATCTTTTCAAAGGTAAAGTGCAGGTTAATTTGTTTTATGTATTTTTACTTTATATTTTGTATTAATCATTTTTTAATATATTTTTGGGTTGTGGAAAGAATCATCCATTATTTCTAATGGGAAAATTCACTTTGATATACGAGTGCTTTGGATTACGAGTACGTTTCCGGAACAAATTGTGCTAGCAATCCGAGGTTGATCGAGTGTCATTTAAATTACTTGAGATCCATTAATTTCCTCATGGATCCTCATTTCTGCTGCAAAGGGGGGGGGACACAGCAGGACATGTCAGCATGACTTAGCACCGCACCTGTGGGCGTGATTGAACTTCTGCACCAGACGGCTGCCATCGGCCAGCCGCACCTGGATATTGGTGATGGGTTGCATGTCGTCCAGGACAATGGCGGTGCTTGCTTCAGCTGCTTGACTCGGAGTGGCCCTCGATATCCCAGCGTATGAGACCACTTGTGGGGTCGCGCTATAGAGGAGACAGGGACTCTTGTCCAAGCATGCTGCTAGTATATTCACACATGAACACATCACAATCTGTGTTTGATTGCAGATCAGTGGCTTCCACATCCAAATAAAGCATCTAATGTGGATCGAAGCTTTAACATTTTGCAGCAACAGTAAGCTAAAATTCCCCTTGTGCAACCTGAGGCCGATTAATTATGTTGCTCTTGGCTACAACAGTGGAGCTTTCAATATTACCCCTCGGCATGTCCATTGCTGCTTGTATAGGTCATGCACTGCAGAGTTGACTTTGACTTTCAAGTCGGTACTCAGGTTTTAACAATGTGATGACTGTGCTGAACCATTTAGGGGAAACTTGACAACTGATTGCTGTGTAACCTCACCCATTCATAGCTCTTCTCTGGTCACTCAGCCCCCTCTCCCACCCCTGAGAACCCTACTTCCTCTACTTTCCATTCACCTGCCCAGCTTCTGGCCCTCGCCACCAAAAGCCTTGAAGGCAGGCTTGGGCTTGGAGTACTCTTCGTCCCGGTGGTCCTCCATATCCACGTTGACCTGCCCACCTTGAGATAGCTGCCTCAGCTCCATGGGGATCTCACTGTATAGACAGAAGGAAACAAAAACCAGGCAAGAGATCATTCCCACAGACCGTCATCACCACCTCAGGTTCCACACAGCCCAGTACCCAAATGTCCACCCAAGGCATTATTACATCGTTTTATTTCTTGGCACAACGCCATGTGAAAAATTACTTGAGTAGTAGATAACTATTTTACTTTCTATACCTGGAATATTTTGCCCAGACAAGTCAGGTGTAGAACGTGCAATTCCAGATCTGGAATCAATATGGCAAAAGCAGCGTACTGTATTGTCAATACTGTCTGGGTTCATAGTCACATCTGGCCTTCACTAAAGAGTGGTTGCCTCACCCTCTGCGTATTGACTCCAGGAACTGGGAATTTCCAGGATCAGAGTAGGTCCTGAGGTCGCCATCATTGAGGCTAAACCCATCCTTCCACAGCTTCAGCACTACGTGTACCTGTCGCCATGAGAAAACGTTAGCATGCGTTCAACATGACTGGAGGTGGGGTGAGAATGAAGAGGCAATGCTCACTTCCTGTTTAGAATCTGAAGACCGCCTCTCCCCAGCCACATAGGCAGACTGCTCCTCGGTTGTTGCACCTAGCCTGTAACCCCCACCTAAAAAAGGCTGGAGAGAGCAAGAGTGGAGATAAAAAGATGCCACTTACAGTAACAAAACAGCCTAAATGTTTCAGAGATTGAGACAGACCCTCTAAAACTCACTAATAAGTACTAACTAGGAGTCAAGACTACACATTGTCACATGCCAAGTGATGAACCACCTTTTAGCACAACCTATATTAAGAATTTTTTACTTGGCTTCACCCACATAATAGGACACAAATTATATTTAGAGACAAAGAGCATCAGAGACGTCTTCATCACTTTAGGCCTGCAGCACGATGAAAACTTAGTCACACACCCGAGCCTTGCTAGACTCTCCAGGACTCTTGCCAGCCCTGTCCACTGGGACAGCTCCATGCTCCTTAGCACCCTTAAACAGATCCTCCACCACCTCATGAGAGCTCTTCTTTTTGGGGGGGCCCAAAATCTGTTGTCCACTTCGCTCAGATCCCCCAGCATAGAACCTGAGGGAGAGAATGGGAATGGGAGGACCAGAAAAGACTGAATTCAAAGACTCATAATAAAGAATAAGCAAATCATAACCACAGGCTCCAAACAGCAAAGTTCCCATGACCTCCAGTAATCCCAGTCCCAGATGTTCCAGTAACACCGATGATGAGATTTTATGACTGGGCGTTATTGTGCCAAGCCCCATTGAAATCAAACCAAAGCAAAATTCAAATCATCTCATGAAAGCTGGCAGACAGGACAAAGCAAGGGGAGCATAAATCGTAGGAGAGGCCACTGTTGGTGTAGCCTTAAGGAAGGGAGCTTAACCTGAAAAGCTTAGAGATGGGTGTGGTGTTGAACCACAAGCATTATGAGTCACCCAGGATAGAGACAGACGCTAAGAAAAATACATAAAACTTTATGTGCTCCTGATTGGTGCACTGTCAATAAGCTGTTACCATGGCAACAGCCATTCAAAATGTTGCACACCAATGGACCTGCCCTATGGCTGGGAAACTACTGAACCTGTTTTTGTACATTAATGTACAAACTGAATTTAACCTAGATACCTTTCTTATAAGTAAGCATTTTCTGCAAGTGTTACTGCTACAGTTATCTGGAAATGTCCTTCAATATGCCATTCATAGATACTTGTTTAGCGTGCATTATTTAACTGTTAAAAATAGAAGATGCCTTCAGCAAGGATCCAGCTATGGCATCAAAAGAGCAAATAACCTTAGAATATTTGCCCGTAAAAGGTGCAGTCATACCCTGGAAATCTTGTTTGTGAAGAGTTGCAGGTAAAAAGTCCAGTAATACGCTGGAAAGCCTGTTTAGGGATCAGTCGGACAATTATCTCATCTGTGGAAAGACTGCTTAAGATGGCCACATACTTCAAACGAAATTAACGGAATCGACATTGTTTTAAAAAGATGACACTGCATGAGCCGCAAGCACCGCAGCAAACACTGTATCAGCGCACCACTTGTGTAAAGTCCCCGAAAACAAACATTTTCGTTTGTTCTGATCGCAACCACTGTCCAGAAATAGCTGTTTGCCACAGAGTTGTTCAGCAGGAGTAACTATGCAGTTACTGGCCTGCTTTGCACCGCACTGCATACATCTGTAAATAGTGTAAATAAATAATGCAAATTTGTGTACTCCAAATAGTGAATGTTGTAGCTGTGTAATGTTTGCCATGGAAGGCATATGTTTCCTTAGCGTGTAACTACAAGTGTCGTGCAAATTGTTAACTTCCCCGTCTGGCACTGCCAGTATTAAACCAATAGTGGCTGTTAATATAAAGAGCAACTTTCATTTTAAAAGAGCTGTCATCTCCTTTATTAAAATGACTCACGTACTTGCCACAAAGGAAGCTGTTTTGCAATTTCATTACACATGGTATAATGACAATAAAAAGCTTATAATTCAAATTCTTCTAATATGTTTATTTGCGTTCTGTATGAAGGTCTGCTGCATCGAAAACATTCCGCGCCCTCAAGAATTTGTGACAGGACAGTGAACAAGGTGGCGACGTCATTTTACCTATGCAACAAATTGTTCACGCCAATGTGGTTGATTTTGTTTTGCCCAGAAGTCATTTGAAGTACTGTATATGGCCACCTTAAAGCCTTACAGTAATGTGCAGAAGTCTTAGGCAGCCAAAGAAAATGATGTTTAAATGATCTTTATGTTGGTGTTAAACGATGCTATTATGCCTGCCAAAGTGTGTTAGCTTAGCCATTTCAAAACCTCTGCTAAAATCACCCCATTATTTCCAGCAACAGTTCATGTACCCATATATTTTTTGACTGGACCACTAGCTCACCTTGTATAGCTAATCAATATCTCATTGACTTTTTTAACTGAAGGTGTGTTCATCTAGCCATCCAACTGGATCTCAAGAACCTTGTGGAGAATAGAAGAAATTTTTGCAAGTTTTTATGATGTTATTCTTGATTTTCATATGTTAAATTGTGTTTTTTTGTTCTGAGCAAATGTGCACTTACTACTGAGATAAAAAGCTTTAAACATTTCTTTTGACTGGCTAAGACTTTTGCACAGTACCGTATGTAAATGTCAGTGAAGTATCAGTTCTTCAAGTAATGCTATCTGAGAACAAATAAGTGTCTGTATTTCATCCTACTAAGAGACTTTCCCATCTGACTGGCCAACTCTTACCTCTGTCCCTCCTCATCACCTTGATCCTGGTCTTCATGCACAAGGTCTCTGAAGGACGTGACTCTGGGCTGACTGACACAAAAATAAAACAAAAAAACTTAACAACACAACAGAAGTCTGCACAACCTGGTAGAGAAAGAAATTTCATGACAAGACCAAAGCACACAGACTGACATGACGTGTGTTATTTTAGCATTTCATTTTTCGTTCCCTTTGGATTTGTGTCAGCACCAGAAGAAATCTGAAGATGGCAGGTGGGGTTGGGTCTCTGTATTGCTCTTACAAAAAAATTCTCTTAACAACTTCAAGATCAAACCAGATCATAAAAACCTCAGTGCACTACACATTATTGCAGGCCAGCAGCACAACACAGAAAGCAAAAGACAAGTCACCTGTGCTTGCAGAATGTGTCAGTTGTTCAGCACCGCAGGGACATTAACATGTTTTGTACAGGAGAGTTTGATGTTCAAATTTCTCCCTAGACCTCCCTGATCTGTGGCAGCATAATAGAATAACACTTTATTTATCTATTTATAGACTCACCTTTAAAACAGAGAACCTGGGGACTTACTGGGGACCTCAGAATGTCAATATTCACCTTTAACTAACATTAGCTTCTTAATTGATTTTGGTGTGTAATACACAGGTTATTGGGTTACATCCGATTATTCCATTTAAATGCGCATTAATTTATTTTGGAATAATTTTGTTTTTTTTTTTAAGAAACTTTCAGTGATTTTTTTTTGTGCAGCCGCCCCTGCCCATGTCACGCTTAACTACCTTCCT
>JAODJU010000130.1:26769807-26784903 GCA_026776725.1 Gnathonemus echidnorhynchus | reverse complement strand
TTCAGTGATTTTTTTTGCGGGGGGGGGGGGGGTCGGGGCACGGGAAAGGCATCTGGGAAGGCTAGGCGCGCCCCCCAGTGCCTCGTGATGTCAACACTGTTTTACAGTCCTACAACATATAAGCAGCTGAACCAATTTTTGAATAAATTTCATTATATCAGTTACAAATTTGTAAACGACCATTAATAACCCCCCACCCAGAAAAATCTGATCATCATTGGCAGCATTATATGGAAAAAAACGTCTGGTGCCTCAGTACTTCCCCAACATGATGGAACACTGCAGCAGATCATTAACTACTGCTAGAAAAGGAACAACAAGGCCATCTGACTTCCAGGAATCACCAGCAGCATATATGCACTGCTTTTCGGAAAAGCATCATATACCAATTTAAGATTCTGGACCTGAAACTGACAAAGGACCAAGAGGAATCTGAAAAAGGATTGATCAAAATGAAAGAGAAATCAAAGTAAATGACAGGAGGCACATGGGAAATCACAAAGAAAAGTGACGCCAAAACCAGGAATGACATGAATGTACAACAAAAACTTCAGGAAGCTACCAGGAAAGATGTCCAATAAATGGAGAAACATGGGTCAGAAGATCTATGAGATTTCAAGACATCAAAGGGCAAATAACTGAAGAAACAAGTATCAGTCAAAGACAGAATAAATACACAGATGGCTTAATTCTAACAGATTAGAACCCTACACAGAAAAGGAACTCTTCAACCCAGCCTCAGCACGTCTGCGGGTCCTTGAGCAAGGCCCTTAACCCCCAGCTCCCTGGGCGCCCCAATGGGTGGCTGCCCTTTGCGGACAACTTGCTCTACAAAGAGCAAGTTGAGGGAGGCGTAAAAGCAATTTCCCCACGGGGATCAATAAAGTGTCAATTTAAAAAAATAAAAATAAAAAAATAAATATAGATTCAAAACACATTTCAGCTTTATTATGGAAAGGTGGCGTTAATGTTGGGGTTGTATAACATCTATTGCAGTGGTCTCCAACCCTTTTTACAGTGAGACCTACTTTTCAAAGAAAATAATCTGGGCAGCTACCGATTCACAATGGTAGATCAATCTGTTGAACACTAAAACCAGTTTTCCTCCATCAAGGACAATCTAGGACAAGTGTTAAAAAATAAAATCTTGCTTTCCAAAAGAAGATTTGATGAGACAATGGCAAGCACATACATATCCTCACGGGATGCAAGCAAAAGTGCAGCTATGAATGAGCACCTGGAAATTTCTGGAACCGGAGGCCTCTCTGGTTGAGGCAGTATCCCAGCTTCATCTTCTGCACCGTCCTCATAGAAACTGGCCAGAGCAAGCTTGGTTGAGGGTAGAAACCATGCGTTATCATTTATGACATAATGGCATAAATTCACTGATTATTACATCGCATAGTTAAAATGTTAAGGCACTAAACAAAGATGTACTGTTACTCATAGCTCCATTCAGAGCAGCAACACAGTCTTCTATGCAACTTTTAACATCACTTTCACTTCGTTTTAAGTAAATTCTAAGCAATACGGGCAGGAGCTTTCGAAATCAATAGTAACAACACACTGAGATCGTTACTTTAGGAAATTTCCTTAGACAAAAATACACAACACTTCATGAATTTGAAATGTGTTTTCTAGAATCTTTTGAGGTATTACTACTATAAAGCAGACATTTTACATACTATCAGAAAAAGGAATTCCAAACACGCAAGGCTGGAATGCATTGACTAACATTTCGACATAGTACAGGAATAGTACTATATCTTAAAACTTACTGCTCAAAAAGCAGCCGACGTCTTTAACACGCCAAGAGAAAGTATAACTTGCAAATTCGTGTAAGATTGATTAATGTTACAAAATGACCTGAATCAAGAAACTTCTTGTCAGCACGCCGGTCTGCTACTTTGACAGCGGCGGGTCATTGGATCATTGTGTTAACGATGTCTGCTTCTCTGAGGACTATCATTACCACATACCTGCAAATCCCAGCCAGCCGATTCCAGGAAAAAAAGGGCCCTTTCCTCGTCTACATCAGTCACAGTAACAAACTCTCTCACAGCTTCTGAACGATCCGCCATCTCGAAATGACGCTGCAAATGCGCTCCGTCCGCTCCTCCGTCTGCTGCGACCAGAGTAGTCAAACTTTAGTTCCGCACTTTTGTCAGAATTGTATTTAAGTTGAGAAATTTCTAAAAGAAAAAAAATAATGTTAATGTAACAAGTATCAAAATGTATTTATTGATGGATTTCTTACATATCGTTTCTTCATCACAAATTTCCCCAAACTGTTCATTTGCTCTTTTATTGACAATAGCGCAGTTTCACTTTAGATATGAGATTCGCAGTATGTTTTGGCGCATGCAAATGAAATAGTGTGATATAAACGAATTAATTGACAGCATTCATAAACAAGATATCATGAACAGTAAAACTAATTTTGTAAACATTTCCTAAATGAATACGTATATCAGTTAAATATATTGTTTGAAACAACAGACCAGAGGTAATAAATAGTCAAATGTAGTAATTTAAGATTTCTTGAAACACTGCCTTTTTATTCAATTAAAGATAGGTTATTTGGAAGAGTCTAAATTTGTTAATTTCAAAATAAATCCCTCATTGTTATTTTAATAGGGGCAGCATGGTGGTGCAGTGGTTAGCACTGTTGCTTCACACCTCTGTGTCATCGTGGGGTTTCCTCTGGTTACTCTGGTTTCCCCCCACAGCCCAAAAACATGCTGAGGCTAATTGGAGTTACCAAATTTCCCATAGAGTGCATATGTGGGTGACTGGTGTGTGAGTGTGCCCTGCAATGGGTTGGCACCCCATCCTGGGTTGATCCCCCTCATGCACCCAAAGCCTCCAGAACAGGCTCCAGATCCCCCACGACCCTGTATAACAACCAGTTTCAGAAGATGGATGGATGTTATTTTACTATAATATTACCTAGTAAGGTGGAATATTTTGCACTTTTTGTGTCTGCCATAAAATCATTCTCATTTTTAAATTTAAGTTCTTTATTTCTAAATTAATTTTTTTACTTCAGTGGTTATTTCTTATTCAGTCCCATGATGAAAGACCTACACCCTACGAGTCAATGAGCTGCATATCTTCAAATATAGGCCTGCAAGAGAATAGATGGCAAACACGGAAAACACAGCGAAATACATCAGCACCTGGCAATATGGTAATGTCTTCAGTCCTGTACTTAGTTAGAAATTACATATTGAAGAACTAATGATTTAGTTTAAGGGGAGGTGATTCAACTGAAAATCATTTCCCTATCGAGAAATGCATTGTATTTGTGCGTGTATAGATGCGTGAATAGTTCCTACCCAGAGGTATTTCTTAAAATTAAGTTTTCTCTCTAGCCTTGAAAATCAATTTAAACTGAAATGTTAGATGGATTGACTAATAAACTTTCTGAATATCAAGACTTCAACACATTTAGTTGACGTCACAAGTAAAGTCGGAATCCTTCTGCAGGCTAGGTTAGTGAAAAAACATTTCCGCTTTCTAAGCACATACTGAAAGCTGATCTGTACACCTAGTTCTTAGTCAAACCTTCTTAGGCAGAATGATTCATTTCAGGCAATATTTTAAAATGAGTTGGTTTGGTAAAATCCACCTTAGATAACAGATTACAAGCAGAGCTGGATTGGAAATAAAAATTGGACCTGGACTTTTGGGTCCCCCACAGCCCCACAGTAAATTTTACCAAGTAGGGGGGGGGGGGTGATAAATGATAGCTTTTGCTGAGAGATATATTTTGCAGAACTGGGGGGGGGGGTCTGCATGATAAATTTTATCTGCCCGTGTGCAGATTGACCCACCAGGAAAAGTGCTGCGTGCCAGATGGCAGGTCCAGCCCTGGTTACAGGGCAGAGGATATACCAATGTTATTTGATCTGAGGACGTAACTGATGAATAATTGTGAAAGCTTATCAGAGTCACAATTTGCATTAAAACATAAAATGAATGTTTAAAGGGTAGCATTTTTGTTTTAAGACAAAGTGCTCAACACTCCACAGTTTGAACCTCGATTATCTAACAATGCAAGTGTTGATCAGTTGTTGCAGTTGCACATTGATCATTAGCAAAGTAAATGTCAAAAATCTGAATCGAGCAAAGACCGATGAATAATTCATAGCCAACGGAATACCAACATTACTTTTTAAGTCATTAAATTATAAAAATATTAATTAAAACCCTCAATAGGCCAGGATTTAAACTACTGTCTTCTTACCTAAAAACAGTATTCATGTAGAGTTTATATAACAGAGGCACAGTTGCTCAGGGATAACAAACAACAATCTACTGTCCAAACATCCTGGAAAATGAAAATTGTTTTTTCCCTAATTGAGTTATAGAAATATACAGTTTCTCATTGGGATTGTTGACAGCTGTTCTGTTAGAATTGTGTTAAAATTATTAGCTATGCTGTAACAGTGTCCGCAGCTATAAGTGTACTGGCGCTGGGCGATACAGCCCAAATAATATCAGCTGAGATGACTGATTAGGTCTTTTGCATTCTTTTGGAATTTTCCTCATGGAAACCCCAGAATGCCCTGGTAGAGATCTTATCAGGTAATGGCTAAAAATACATTCTTTTTCCAGTTTATTGTTTAAGACTGTTTAGGTAGCTATTGCTTTCTTTTTATTTACAGTTTTTCACTTTAGACTGAGGGTTATTGTTTTTTTTCACAGCTTCTTGTTAGACTGGGTCAGATGAATCAGATAGTTTGATAAAGCCCACCCCAGCACTCTGTATGCACACCCACCACCAATGCTCTCTATGACGTCAGTGAGTCACATGAGTAATGGGTAACTTGGTTCAAGCCTACACCTGAGGGCGTAGATGACATTGACCTGTCATGTGAGTATAAACCCAGGGAGGAAAACACGTAATTCAGAGCTAACACAAGTAAGGGCTGACTACCTTTTCATCTTCATGAGGAAGTGAGACTAACTTAGGTTCGTACCCTGCCCTCAGGTTACATTCCCCCTGTGTTACTAGTCATGCAATGCACAAGAAATCACCTCATTTAAATGCAAATGGTATGCTGTGATTGAACAATTATGTGCTAAATGATTGGGCAGTGAAAAGAGACATCACAGTAGTGTGATGTTAATGAAACAGCTCTCTGTAAAAAAAACACTGGATCGGCTTATTTCAGGGCCTCTTGATTTTCAGAGATAAATCCGACAGAATCTCAGGGCTTGGAAAAGCCCTGCTGCACTCATGCATGATTCCAAGCACACAATGACAAGGGCAGGCTGGCACAAGCCTGTATGAACACAAAGAACAGCACAAACAGTAAAAGGTAATTTCAAGTTCATCTTTGTATCAAGGCAGACGCAATAATAATGGGCCACAAAGCTCTGTGTGGTTTTGACGCTTTATTTACATATAAATGCAAAATGTGTGCGGCCCTTATTCATCCAATCCAACAAAGAAATGTATTCAGCAGAAACATATTCAGGGACACCTGGATATATTTACAAGTTAATTCACATGGAAAATGCAGTGAGGAGAACTCTGTCTTATCTTTAAGATATTTAGATTTAAGTATAAAAGTACAAAAAAAGTCTTTCTGCATAGTCACAAGGATGTCATGGAAAGATTGAGAAAGATTCTGCTGAAAAGCTCATCTTCCTGCATCGCTGCTGTGGAGTGGCCTTCGGAATAAACAGAGGCGACTGAGGCCTCCAGCATTTCAGCTTCCCCTCCCTGCCTCACCTTTATTTGTCTTCGGTACCTATTTACTCAATTTCCCCATTGTCACAGCAGAATATGAAAAGTTAGCTTAGTAAGATGAGATGAAAAGCAATGCTCTACCAAATGCGTTATCTCAGCAGCTTGTGTTTGGATTTTTTTATATTGACACCTGATGTAATGTTTATAAATAAGACACACATACATAGACAAACATTAGAGCAACATTTTACTCTCTCACAGTGTGAATTCAGTGGGTTAGCTTGGCCCGAAATGCAGTGATTTCGCTGCCTGCGCGTCAGGAGAGAAGGTGCATTTTCGTCAAACTGCCCCAGAAATGTGACACAGTTACATTGTCTGCCGCAAGCCGTAGAGCCACTTGATGACACGAGCATTCCTCTCAATGACCGACATGCCATAGGGCACACGACTTGTGGGAGGACCCTCTTCGTCAGGCTCCTGGTCACTGTCCTGCGACGGGCCGCCGTGCTTGGAGCCCGGTGCACTGGCGCTGCGGAGACGGGAGAGTGAGGTGATGTCTGAGCCGGTCCACGCCAGGCCCTGCATGTCGCTGGGGTCCAGGCCACAATAGTTGAAGAATCGTTCCAGGTCAGCGGGCACTCGGGAGAAGCGATCGCTCAGGTCTGACTTGGAGCGTTGTAGTGAGCAGGTGGATGCAGGTGAGGCGGGGGGTGGCGACAGGACAGAGGGGTGCGGATGTGGGTGCTGCAGCATGCGGATCTGCACTCGGAGAGGCGGCGCCTGGGGGCGTGGGGGGCGCACATCCACTCTACGCACTGCCACCACAGGAGGACTTAGCAGGGGGGTGCAGTTTGGCTCAGTAAACCCAGGCAGGCTGCCTGGGAAGGTGGAAGGGGAATCACTTGTGACGAGGTCATCGGGAGTGAGGGGCGAGGTCGGGGTGGGGGTGGTGGAAGGTGGTGGCGTATCAGACACATTGATAAGGTTGCTGAGGGTCTCCAAGTTGAGCACTGAGCCGCTGTGTGTTTCCGGGCGTTTAGTCTTACGGGTGACAGCTTGCGGTAAATTGGTTGAAACCAGTGGCTTGTGGGGGGGCGGCCGTGACAGTTGGGAAGATGGAGCCAGTGAGATAAGAGCTGAGACTTTGGGACTAGGAATTGTGGGTAATGGGGGTGTCGGTTTATTCTGAGCTTTGGTGTGGGTTATAATAGGTCGGCTGGGTATGGTCTGAGGGCTTGTGGTCCTAGCTAGGCGGCGGGTGGGCTTCGCAGGGGCACAAACAGGCTCCTGTTTGGTACGTATCACTTGATGGCTCTTAACATATTTTGCCTTGTCTGCCTCCAGGCGCTCCACAGCGCTGGGTCGGCCCGCCTCAGGAGCCTCTGGGCGCCGGAAGTAGTCAGGCCCTTTGTTGCGCAAGCGAATGGGTGTAGCAGTGGTGACCGGAGCCACCACTATACGCCCGGATGAGGGCATGAGAGTTTCCACTGACATTAAGGTACGATCCAGTGAAACTTGTTCTCTGCTGATTCGGCTGCTTGCTTCGGGTCTCTGCTCTGGTTTCGTTTATTGGCCGCCTGACAGGCAGGAATGATGGAGTCTCAACAGCACAAGACAAAAACCAAATGTTGTAGTCCAATTGTCTTCAGACTGGACAGGCTTCTGCAAAAACAAGAGGAGTGGTCAGATTGGCCTGGGAGACACGGAGCTACCTGTGCATTGACCACAATCTGACCTTTCAGTATCACAAGGTTACATTACAGTTACGTCATGGTGGGTGATAGAGAGATATAATGAAAACACTTTAGATCGGGGGACTGTTCCCCCATTAATCACTGCCAGAGGATATCAACCAGCATTTCCTCTACAGACGACCCTTCCGCATCATGAGGATTAGTCCCCTTGGTGAGCAAAGAAAGCATGTGAGCAGAGCAAAGCGAAAAGATACAAGAAACATGAGATACAAAGATCACTGCGAGATATCACAGAGGCTGCCATAAACACGCTTAGCGCTCCCAAAGCCAACGCTCTGCATATTTTTTATGCATTTATGTATTTACAAAACTTTTTGTGAGTCATCTGTGGTCTTCAAAAGACTCCCACAAACTCTCCATTTCATTTCTTATTCCAACCCCACGATATATAAAAACCACAATGGGGACAGTTGCAATGTGGAAGGGTCGACTGTTTATTTTTGTTTTTTTTATTTTACAGCAATTTACCTTCATTCATGGTACTGCAGCAGGATTCTTTGGAGATGCTGAACCAACATATAATTTTAAATAACCAATTTTATCACTACAATCTATTTTTCACTGCGTGGCAGAAGAATGAAAGTCTCTCCTGATCCCGTTCATGCTTTATATTTTTTAGATATCGCCTTGTATCTATGCCTGGTTTGTTTTACTGGCCACAAGGGAAATTAGACTGCAGTTTATGATTGGGTGCCTTGTAGAACAGATCTGGGTGCAAACTGATAACAGGATTACCAGCAACATGGCTGACCGATTCAGCGTAAGGGCCAGCCATTGCGTAAGCTACAAGCAGTAAGCTGTAAAACAATATAAAACAATCTGCATTAAAGTCAGGGCTGGCCTACCCTATAGACAAGATTGGCAATCGCTTAGGGTGCCAAAACAGCGAGTGAAAAAAAAAAACAGAAGAAATACTGCATTCCATGACATTTACACTAGTTTTAATATTTCACTACTTTTCTTGTCATATAGACCTGAGTTAGCTGTTTAGCAGCCATACTACTGAAATGTTTGTAATGTAAATGAACTGACAAAATTTGTTTTTTGCTTCTTTGGAGGTGGTGGTTGGAGGGGGGGATTCAGCAGAATCTTGCCTAAGGCACCAGAACACTCAGGGTGGACCCTGATTAAAGGTACTACCTTTAACCATGAAGGGTTACATGGAGGTGAGCTAGGTTCTGTAAAAATGACAGGCCGTGGAAAGTTACGCAAAACAGGTTTCATACTGAATACAGGGGAATCCTTTCTAAATCCTGATTGTTCACCAGAAGTAAATACTCCAAAGTATTACAAGTAAATACCAATTATACAAAACAAGCAAGGTACAGTTAGTGATATAGCTACATAGGCCACGTGGTCTCATCTCCACATCATCTGTAGCACTTTTCTGTAATTACTGTTAATTGACATCAGATTCATTCCGTCTCTGATACTCTGCTTTTGAAGTAACAATCTTGATAAAAATATTAATTCAAAACGGAGCATGGCATTTTACAGCATACTGGCAACTCAAGGGTGACAATGATTATCCCCATCTGGGGGCTGCCTGTTTAATTTTATTTACCTCCATTCATACATAACATATAACTATTGCTGTAATTATCACATTGTTTGAATCCTTTAGGAAGAGCTTCCACTCCCATCCGTGTATACCTTTCACATAGAAATGATCGGGACACATGAATACAGGAAATATGCTTGCTTGGCCGTTCATTGTCAGTTGTAAGAATGTTTGAATGGAACCCCTAACCTCCCACCTCCCCAGAACAGCCATACCTGCTTTCATTGCTTTATATTACTGTTTGGCTTCCGTTGACATGCTAGATATGTTCACCAATCAAATCTTTACTTCCAGTCTTGGGCAGAATGGGGTCAGAAATACCAGTCAGTCTACAAGTGTTTGAAAGCAGGTTATTGAGCAAGAGGCTTTTTTACCACGAGGTGCAAAGCTGGTATTGGTAAACATGAGACACGTGAGCAGGTATGCCGTGAACAAGTTGGGCATGAGGAGCCTTGTAGTGGCCTGACAAGGAAGATATCGTATGACAGAATATCTAATAGTTGGTCTCTTAGCTCCAGTGAAACCCCCCCACCCCTTTTCGTAATCATTCTTCATTTTTTCTTTCCTCAAGTAGAATGAGGTAGTGGGCCTTTTAAAATATACCTCCAAGTAATACAACTGAGACGTAAACTTTAGATTAATTCAATTCAGTACAAGACCAAATTCTACCACAAGTGTAAAACTCTCATTTGTTAATTTTCTTGTGTTCCTTGGATGTTGTGTGAGTTTCGCACAACTTGCTAGCCACAGCAGCGCATTCCAGGCATTTCCATCATTTCTCCTAACAACAACAATTTGGCACCAGTTCATGTCAGAGAAATCTGGTAACAAAGTGGTACAAGCCAAGATAAACCAACAGAAAAAGAGTAAGAAAGAAAGACTAATCATTCAGAGAAGCCGGGCATCCCAGGTGAATGATGATTGTAAATTGCAAGTGGAGATTATTGCATTCCACAAGCCTTAAGCACACCTAAATCAACAATGGCGGTTGCAAGCTACAGTTAATAACCACCTGTTCCCGTACTGAATCATATATCCCATAGCACATACGTATTCTCACATATTCTCTCAGACGTCAAGAATGATCTGATGACTACGCTGTAGTGTTATGAGGGAAACTAACTGAGGTTTTCCCCCTGCTGTCTTGTATCTCTTGTTAATCGGGATATGACACGCAGCCATACGTCTCCCTCTGTGTGATTTTATTTATAGATGTGCAGCAGTACTCAGCCAGCTAGTAAGAATGTGAGCAACTGGCTTAGATGGTACCGAATACGTGTAAATGTCATTTAAATAAATAGTGTACAGCCTTGTTAATGTAGCAGCTAAGGTAGTTAGACATATAGAAAATACAGTTCTGCTGGCCTGCTGAGTTTGTGGTCTCCATACTTCCAACATGGCCAGACACACTTCCATTGCTTTTCCTGAACCTCCCTTTTGCACTTGGCTGTGCTAGAGAAACAGCCCCTAGCCAGGCTTCCTTCAGCGGGCACACGCTCAACCGATGCTGGTAGACAAGTTCATACAAGCATCTCCAGGGATAAATGATCCTATCTCGCACTCTTAGGAGCTAAAACAGATCAAATGTCGCGCAGAGCAAACAGTGAAATGTATAACACTTTTTTCCTGTCGTTTAGTTCATGTTCATTTGAGTAGCTTGCAAACATCACCATTAATTTTAATCTCCATCTCCCTCCATGGCTTACCTTAGTTGTGTGCTTTCCTGGAGCCTTCAGTAGACACTCTGAATTCCAGAATACAGTGGTAGAACGCTGGTGGAGCTGCAGGAGGAGATAAGACTCCAAGTGCAAAGGACAGAATTTGAGCAGGCGTGTGTGTCAGAGCTGTCTGATAGGCAGAGGCAGTCCAAACCGGTTATACTGACTGCTTAAGTGCTCCTCCCCTTGTCCAATCAGAAGTTTCAGAATCATGAAGAGGTTTGTGACATCACAGTATTGTCCACACCCTCCTTGACTTACCTGTGAGAGAGGTGGAATTAGGACTAATAGCTACATCCAAACGGTCTAGGATCCTCTATACTGCAAACTATAGATTATAGGTCTTTTATCAATTTTTCTTCTTTCTATTCACCTTGAGAAGTAAATTTATGAATGTTTTGCTTGTATCCTTAAAGATTTTGTGACACAGCACAGAGCAAATCTCCTGATCATGGTCAGCTAATGGCATAGCTCAAGTTTCATCCAAGACTGCATATGGACATATATCACTCAGACCCTCCTCTTCCCGTGTGATGGTCTGTCTCTCTTCCTAAATGTCTGATTATGGAGCACAGGAAGCAGATATTTACCTTCCAATGAGATCTATAGCTAGAACATCCTGCAATGACAGCAGTAAAACTAAGAAGACTGCTAGTCAAAGCACAGAGAGGAGAGGAACTCTTATCTTAGCCACACTGGAACAATAAATCACCCACAGCAGTGAATCACCCAGAAGTGTTTTTGGATCATATTTAAGTGAGCTGTAACTAGCTGAAACCAGCAGAAGAGCCTGCTGTTGCTTAACCAGAGCTTTATAAGGTTCATCAAAGACAACTATTTCTGCCTTTACCCAGGAGAAAAGATGACTGTACCGAAGATGATTCAGTAAAATTTAACTGGAGCATCAACATCCTGCTCTATGTTATCATCTCTTAGATCCTGGGCCAAGACGGGGTTTGGGTTGAGATTCATTTGACAGACTAATTGATTTCTCTTTTGCAATAGTTTCAAAGTTTTTTTTTTTTTTTACTAGTTCAGAATATCATTTGGACAGAGTCAAAATTACTCAATCCTGGGTCTGATGGCAGACTTGGGTAAAGAGAAACAGGGTGAAATCTCTTTGACTCTATAATACACTATAATTGTTGGGATGTCAGTGTTTTTTTAAATTGGAAACACACTGAAGACACTGAAGAAATTTGGGCCACAAATTACTTACTACATCTAAAGCTAAGTAAGGTCACTTTTAGTGTTAGGATATTTCCATTTAATTTTTTATTCATTGAGGGATCAGTACATCAATTAAATATTTTTACCATCTTTGTGTTTCTGAAGGGAAAGACACCCTAGAAACAAGTTTGAAGAGCAATATCTATCCCCGAAACCCGAAAGATCTCTGAGGGCTTTTTCTATCTTTGATGTGTTAATACTGTTTGAGGTGTGTTTTTACATTCAGCTCATTCCAAACAACAGTTCTAAAGGAATGGCCCTAAAGCTATAGAAAAAAAAATGAATAGAAGAACTGCCAGTCAAAATGTCCACTTTATGAATAAAATCTGTATGCCTGTTTCTGTCAAGTGCCATGTGTTTTTTGTGACGGCTGGAGTTCAATTTCCACTTTTAATGAGGTAATGAATCAGTGTGTGTATCAGTAAATGAGGAGATAGATGTGAGTGAGTGAGTGAGTGAGTGAGTGAATGCGTGAGGGTAGGTGATAGTGAGAATGAGTGAGTGAGTGAGTGAGTGTGGGTAACTTGGGGTAAGTGAGTGACTGCAGATGAGTGAGTGAGTGAGTGAGTGAGTAAGTGAGTGAGTGAGGACGGAAGAGAGTCATGAACCTCAGATCTCTCAAACTAGTTAAACAAGTTTTCATGGAGCATGAACCCCCACCTCCTCCAGAAATTCTGTTCTTACCCCCACCTTTCAACTTCCTTTATCTGTCTCCCAATCTGCCTCATCTACTTCTTTTCCTCTGTTTTTACAGGATAGAGTCACCCCCTCTTGCCATCTCCCTCCTGGTTAACACCCAGCACTCTCTTCAGCCTCTGAGGTACTGTCTTACTCACTGAATATCTGTTTCACCCTGCAACATTCAGTTGTATTGAGCCTTTCTCTGTACACCAATAAGCCATTTAGTTTCTGAGTGCACTTCTGCACTGTGTTCTTACAATATAGGGCCAAAAGTACCTGGACACCCATAGTAATTAGAGGAATTGCCTAATGAAGGCACATCCATTCCTGAGGTGTATAATTAAGCACAGTCATGCAATTTCCTGCAATCACCATTAGCAGCAGAATGAATGGTTGTACAGAAGAGGTTAGTGATGTTCTACCTGGGACCATCATAAGACGGCCATCTTTCCAACAAGTCGGTTTGCTACATTTCTGCCCTGGTCAGTGAATGTGAAGGTCAAAATGTCTGGGAGCAGGTCCAGTTGTGAAGCAGTCAGCCACAAAATCTCACAGAAAGAGCCCTGATCACCCAACCGATCAACCTGAATGGCGCCAAATCCAATGTTCCAGCATCTAATGGAAAGCTCTCCTGGAAGAACAGAAACTATAATAGCAAGAAAGGGACTGCCAACTTCATATTAATACCCTTGGTTTCTGAAAGAGATGTTAGGCAGCCATATAACATGTGTGTGTCTGTCTGTGTGTGTTCATAAGCCCTTGTGGAAAGATGTGTGTGTTTGTGTGTACACAACACAGCCCCTGGGGGTTGTTTATTGACTAAATAGGTCCACTATAAAAGGCCACTGAGGAGGTCCACATCGGAGGGATGGAGAAGACAGGAAGCAGCATCCACAGAAAGGCCAGTGCCCACCAGCACAAGGCCGAGGTGAGGATCGCCGGTGAACAGCTCAGGTATGGATAGAGAGAGAAAGAGAGAGGGAGAGAGTGGCGTTTATCCTGACTGGAGTTTCTCTTTCACCCTCTGATTTTCATACAGATTCAGTCTCCTGGTCTAACTAGTCTAGCCAGTAGTTGATTAACCAAAGTGCATTCTCATAAAATACTGCAGTACAACTGAATTTTTCTTCTTTTGTCGTACAGAGTTTTCTTTACCATTTACCATGTTACATTGTTGCCGTCACAATAAAATGTTTTTTCTTTCTGGGTGAAAGCATTGCATGTGTGAATGAAACTAAAAATGCTAAATATGCTGTTATTGAGTAAGTGAAAGGAAAAAAAAACTGCAGCTCAGTCTTCTAGCCTACAGAAACATAATGAGAGATAATAGACTAAAATGTGATCGAGTCTCGGTTAACTTCCACAGCACCGGTGACTGAGTGGCCACCCTTGTATTGCTGATTCCCCGGCTTCGACTTCCCATAGGCTGCGGCTCCACGACTGCAAGCTGATCAAGGACCGGCGCTATCACCTGCGCACCTACCCTAACTGCTTTGTGGCACAGGAACTGATCGATTGGCTGATTGCCCACAAGGAGGCGCCAGACCGCAGCTCAGCTGTACGTGTAATGCAGTACCTGATGGACCATGACATTGTGCACCACGGTAGGAGGTTTGGCTGTCGACATTGCTGTGTTATTGATGTGCAACCAGCTGGTCATGTAACAACAGTGAGATTCTTACCAGATGCAGGCAAAATGTTTTTAAGAAACAAATTGTATTTTCATTAGAGGGAGCAAAATGAACAGAGTGGACTGGATTGGTGGTTTCAATCAAGACTCGTTCATAGAGATATTCCGAGACTGTGACCTCGGCTGTCTATGTGCTACCTGTGGCAGCAGCAGCCTCCATGCAGAGAGAACTTCTCCTCAAAGCTACCAGTGCTGTTCCCTGCTGGAGCACCATGGGCAGGACTGTTGCGCTGTGCACAGTGCCAACGCCGGCACCACAGAGCACAAGAGCATGTCAGAGGGTGTGAACTTCTGATTTGGAGTTTTGTATAACTTCTCGAATGGCAGACAGGCCTCGAAGTTCTGGAATGGAGAAAGTAGGGAGCTTATTCCCATTTAGCATTTAATTCATTGACATTTTATACATGTCTTTTTTCCCATTGTGCAGGAAAGAAGTCGGTAGATTTAAATGATTCATTGCATTAGTGATATAGTTATGATAAAATTAGTCATTTTATTATATAAAGAGTCACCGTCACAGAGTACTCGCCTGGTTGGTTGAAACAAAACCTTGGTCTGGGTTTATACATTCTGGACCTGAACTTTCCACCTTGTCTGTAATGGATTACGTTTGTGAGTAACTTCCCCAACACTGCACACTATAACCTACACCAGACATGTCACAATTCCCAAAATACCAAGAGAAACATAAGAACATAAGAAATTTACAAACGAGAGGAGGCCATTTGGCCCATCAAGCTCGTTTGGGGAGAACTTAACTA
>JAODJU010000130.1:26742117-26765586 GCA_026776725.1 Gnathonemus echidnorhynchus | reverse complement strand
TAGCTTAATTTCGAAACCCCCCCTGGCCATTTCAACCCCCCCCCCCCCCCGGTATGCATCACACCAACGATTCCCCCCAGGTTGTCCGGAGTACCTGAGCATTTTATGCAAAATTGGTTGCTGTCTTCACAAACGGGGAACTGACCCAAGAGGGAACTGAAGCGAATGTTAAATTGTTTTTTCGTTCTGTGTAAAAATATACTTACTACCCAGATAAAGAGCTATAAACATGTTCTTTGAATGCCTAACACCTTTGCACAGTGCTGTACACAGACAAATAGATGGACACATACCTATACAGAGACGTGGTTTAAGGAAGCGACAGGGGTCCTAAAC
Organism: Gnathonemus echidnorhynchus; assembly: GCA_026776725.1. Lineage (NCBI taxonomy): Eukaryota > Metazoa > Chordata > Actinopteri > Osteoglossiformes > Mormyridae > Gnathonemus > Gnathonemus echidnorhynchus. The sequence continues at coordinate 26,765,250 of JAODJU010000130.1, read as the reverse complement.
GTTGATGTTGCTTGGCCTTCCTCAGGTGCGGCAGTTTATCTGCCAGGTGAATGGCCGCTGTGTCCTCCACCTTGACTACCGTGTCGTCACCAGGCTGGTCATGATGGGCCCACGCACGGTTGTGCTGGAGGTGATGGAACCGCTGGACTGAACAGAGCCATCGGCCATGAATAAGAATCACATAAGAATATCTTCAGGAACTTTCTCTTACAGTTTCTCATGTTCCATAGTAATGTTCTTGGGTGGTTATGGCTCCTGTCTCCCCATGTCATTGAGGGGACCCAGACTTTCATTACCTGTCCTTGACAGACTCACTGCTTTGCCCTGCTTTCTTGGAAATAAACATCTGGCATGAAGATTTTAATAGTTATGTTTGAGGATTATGGAAAACTGCGGATTATCAAACATCTGCCATTAATAAGAACAAGCTCTCTGCATCAATCGCTACACAGTGGATGGCAATGGGAAGCTGGCAATGGTAATAGACTGAGGAAATCGCGCCACCTAGTGTATCGTAATGGAAGACCAGAATGTTACACCCGTACCTGCGCCAATATCTAACTTTATTACAGCTTGTTTTCTGCAGATTAAGCAAACCGCAGTTAATGGCTCTCTAAACTCAGAGAAAGGGGAGAAACATCAAACATCCTAAGTTAAGTGTCCGTTACAAGATTTCTAATGCCATATTACTATCTCGCTCGCAACTGTCACTGTAAACTAGCAAGCAAGTTAGATTTCTTTTTTAATAATCTTAATAATCCACACTGAACTGTGGTTTTATTTAAAGATATATGGTAAAATAAAATTACCTAACATATACAGAATTTATATTTCGATTTGATTTGATAATCTGCAGATAGATAGATAGATAGGTAGATAGATAGAATGCTGTACAGGTATGTAGTTTGGATCAATATATGGTGGTACGACAGAAATGTCATAGCTGTCTAACAATGACACGTGTACTTTTTTGATAGGTTTAGGAGTAGGAACAGGGCCATAGGAAACAGGGGGGGACGTGTACCCAACCCCCCCTCCCCCTCCATAGGTGTGAATTACAGGGTTGTAACCCCCTCAATAATCAAAACTGGCTAATACAACCCTCATCCCGCCACCCCATATGGGTGGAGACCTCAAACCCCCCAATGTTCAAACCGAAGTTACAACCTTGCCCCACCATCCCCATTATATAATTCTGCTTCTTGCATCCATCCCAAAAGATACAAACCTTTGTATTCGAATTATGTCCCCGCCCACAAAATCAAGCTCTCTCCTACACCCTTACCCTAGCAGTTCTGCAAAATTAAAAATCTCATAATAGCCGTTCATTTTCTTTTTTTTTAAACACAAATCTGCTTGACACTGGCAGCGTGCCCACCACACACCTTGTTAACGTTACTCTTGGGTCTTTTATGGTTTTGTAGCATGTATACGTTGACTCCTGTAATGCTAATTATACGTAACTTGCGTATGCATTAGTAAATTGAATGGCATAGAGCTTGAGTCTGATTTGACAAAAAAAAAAGACTTAAAATGTGTTCATTTTTTAATTTTGCTACGTGTTCTGTGGATCCCAGTTCATTTTGTGTTTATTTTGAATCCAAACTGGACCTTTGTACCACCTTAGTCTACTGTAGAATATTTCTTTAAATTTCATGTGTACATACTTGTAAATTATCTTGAAGTTATCTTGCATGTTATATGTCATACTGAAAAACACCCACCAAGACAAATTCCTTGTATAATATATTTGGCCAATAAAGATCTTTCCATTTCTGATTCTTAGATCTGCTTTACATTTGAACAACTTAAGACAGTGAGCAGTCAAATCCAGTTCAACATATACTCCATTTACCTATTTTTAATAACTCATATTCAGTATTCAATGATATCCATTATTCATTTAAATATTTTCAATAATATATATCCATCCATTTTCTGTAACCTCTTGTCCTATTCAGGGTCTGGAGCTTATCCCAGAAACTATGGGCACAAAGTGGGGAACCACCCAGGATGGGGCGCCAATCCATCACAGGGAACACCCACACATGTACATCTATGGACAATTTGGTAACTCTAATTAGCCTCAGCATGTATCTAGCACTGTAGGAGGAAATATGAGCACCCAGAGGAAACACCACGATGACACGTACATATATGCACTGTTGAAAGTGAAACTTGGTGCCTGAGCACAGGTTCAGTCCATTTACCCAGCAGCCTAGTGTCACTTGCTGTCACCTTTTTTATACTTCAGAGATGTTTGTGTGTTGCAAAAAGTGTGATTGACATAGTTAGCAATATTGGGAAAAAACTTTGCTCTAGAGAAAAAAAAACTCTTCGGGAGGCCTAGCACAAAATATGGAATGTTGAACAAAGACGCAGTTCAGTGTGCTTTGCATGGTGAGCACAATGTCAGATTTTTTACAGTTTTACTCACCATGTGTTCTGAGTGACACACCATTGAATTTAATTATTTTAAACACAAGCATATGTAGGGGGTCTCTGCTATCATCAGATCTGATGTGGTTTACAGACAAGGATGGACCTACCATTTTCTAAGCACGTCCAATTCAATGGCCTTGCACTTGACCCACGGCTGAAACCCGGGATATGAAGAAAGCACGTGACACTTGGAAAGTAGTTCGGTTGAGCACAGCGCAATAATAAGCATAGCGCCACCCGGGGATGTTGTGAGGCAGTGTGCACATCCGATTCTTCGCCTAGGGAAGGCGCCAACACAGAGACCCAAAACGCATGCGCGCCAGTTTTTTCATATTGATTCACCACATCGGACTCACGACCAATACGCCCCCTATTGGACATCGGAGGGTGCAGTTCGGTTTCCCCTCTCCCTAAAACTGCTGCTGCCTCCCTTTATTTGACAAACCGACGGAATCTGAATTTAAGGATATCGTTGTACCTTCGCGGGTCAGGTAAATACCAAGTTTATGTAGTATAAAACTCCTAAAACGACGTTTCCCTTAATCAAGTGGTCTCTCTGTGGGCACAATGACTTTCTTATGCTAATCAAACGCATATGTCACTTCCGCTCTTTTTCATACGCCATTTTGGACTGGGCAGGTTCTTGACTGGGGGGTATTGTCTGTAGAAGAGGAGGGAGAAAAGTATTAGTGATTGTAAATGATCATAGTGTGGATCAGATTCAAATTTGTACCAAACCTGGTAAAATCGGCGCAACACTGAGCACTGCACTACCGCTCATTTCTCCTGTATCATCAGTAAACTTGGCTATTCAGCTACGCACTATCTAGATGTGTGACAGCAGCACTTCATCGCCGGCAGCCGAAAAGGGAGAGAGAAGGACAGCAGTAAGCCCCGGGACGGACAGCAAAGGGAGTTTAGTCCATTCTGTCGGTCCGGTGTGGGCACCTGAACGTCTCCCAGTAAAGCGACTCGTCTCGGCTGCCCAGTGAGGAAGAGGAGGGAGGACGACGGTCGCCCCTTTGTCTTCGCCGCGGGTTCAGTTTAACGTTAACTAGCTACAGATCGCCTCAAGTGTGGAGTAGCTAGCCGCCTGATTTTACTCAAGCAGGTAAAGCCAACTAGCTAGCCGGCTAACGGGCTGATAAAACAAGTGTTGACAGTTAGCCGGCTAACTGTGCCAGCGCAGTACTTACTAATGCTGTCGATACATATGAAAGCTGTGGGCTTGCGGTCGCTTGTTTGTTTATTGGAGGACGATTCTTCAGAAGTTGTTGGACTGTCGCGATCGAGCCCCCTGGTAGTCTAGGTGAATATCCAGCCATGCCGCCTACTGAGCCACGAGCCTCAGGGTAACCAACTAGTTAGCTTAGCTGCTGCCAGCGCACCGCAGCCTCGTCCGGTAGTTTTAAGCCCCGACCCCGGTTTATAAACACACTGGTTCAGTTTGGGATGTTGCGGTATTTGTTTAGTTAACGCAGTAATCGTAGTTTATACATGGACGCTATGAATGCCGTGCCTTGTAGTATCCGGAGACATACCGGTTAACTTATTCGATTATTTAATTAGCAGTTATTTTCTTTTACTAGTCATAATGTATATTGTAATTCCGAACGGTGTTTTTTATTGTCGTTTTGAGCTACCCACCGACGATCAATGAACTTAAATCTTAATGCTGTCATTGTTAACCGCCTAGCGTGATCGTGACGGGTACGTGTGCGGCTGGTTTGGACCATTCGGCCCCTTACCGCCGGTCTAACTGGCTTGGCCGTGCAGACCGTTCTGTGGAGTCCCACCATTAATGTTATCACGAAACTCCAGCGCGGGGGGGGATTTTATGCCATCTCTTTTTCGGATCGCCTTCGAGGCGATCCGGCTCCGCTGTCGTCCCGCAAAGCGCCCCGTTCGCGCTTTAATTAGCGGCCGTCGTGAGTTTTGGCCGTGCTCTCGCGCAGGTGTTACAGTGTCTGGCTAATTGGCTCGCGGTCGATGTGGCGAAGTGATGGGAGAGGCGCGTGCCGTGCCGACGCAACTCCGCCAGGTACAAGCGAGTCTTCAGACACGGTTGAAGTGCTCGGGAAAAAGCAATGAATGGGAAGCAGTCTGACACACGCGCATCTGGCTTGAGGGGATGATTATTAGCCGTTATCCTAAAAATGCTGCTTCCCTGCCAGATATATATATATTTTTATCTACCTTCTCTTCACGAATGTCGTTCATTTAGCCAGCGAATCTGGAATTTTCGGCGGTGAATTTCTGTCGTTAACCTCTCCCCCCTAGTTTTGGTACCCGTTTGTATATGGATGTGTGGGTGGACGGGGTTGCTGAGTTTTTGTAGAAGATGACAGCGAAAGCCGGCCGTCACGAAAAGAGTGTCGTCTGCAAGGAAAAAAAAACAACCGCGTAATTTTAAAAGCTCGATCCAAAGTGTGTATAACGACGGCCTCCCCCCAATTACGTAGTTCTAGTGCAAATTAAAGACAAAAAGTCGTTATTACGGACTATGTGGGGCGTGCTGAACCAGCGACCCTTAAGCGAAGCGGACTATACCCAGCCCCCACCGCCAGAGGAAAAAGAAAGGGAAAAAATTGCAATGCAGACATGTTGGGCGCCGCTGCAGACTCAATAGGAGGCGCCATTCCGTGATCATGGGGGCTGGGCCGCAGTTGCGGAGCTGGGAGTCTTACATAATCGGAAGGCCGAGGGCGCTCTCTAGCGCCATCTACCAGCAATGGGGGAAAGTGGGCTGACGAGCGAGGCTGGAAGGGCACTGGAGCTCCTCGTGGCTGCATGCACCACAGGCGGTGGGACTGCTGGTATAACCATAGCCATGTCCGATGGGGAACATGGGACATTATTCGCTGTGGTCATTTGAGTCTCAAAGTTGGATTCAACATGCCGGAACTACAAATCGTATATTGCCACTGTGGTTTTTAAAAGGGACGCATATTTTAAGCAAGGGGGTTAGTTATGCGGTTTATTGTGGAAAATTAATAGGGAATTAATAATGAATCGGTGTTAAGACAATTTCTTCTGTCATCCAGATCAGGGTTTATGGTTCAGTGGGTAGTACCATTGGCTCACACCTATAAGGTGGGGGTTCAAATCCCACTTCTGATTCCTATTTGGAGTTTGCATGTTTTCTTTGCATCAATAGGGGTTTCCTCTGGGGACTCCTGTTTTGTCCTGTGATCCATGTGGTATTTCCAGAATGCCAATAGCATGTGTTTTTGTCTGCATGCATGTGCCCTGTGATGGACTGACATCCCATGCAGGGTGTACCCCTGCATTGTATCCTGTTATGCATGGGATAGGCTCCAAACCCCCTACATGACCCTGATCTGGATAAGCATTTGAATGTCAGATGGGTTTTAAGGTTTTAAAGACTTCTGTAAGAAGGGCAATTTCTCAGACTGTAGAGCCCACTTGCTGTAGGTGGGTGGTGAGAGAAAGACAGATAGGCAGGCAGGCAGAGAGGGAGAGAGAGTAATAAAGGTTCTGGTGGAAACAAAGGCTGACTGATGCAGAGAGATGGAGGGCAGCAGGCAGGTGAAGATGCACAGGAGGGCATGGATTAAGGAGAACATGATGGAGATGGGCAGACAAAGCTGCAATTGCTTTAACCACAGTTTATTTTTTAAAAAACATTGGGGGTTTTGTGGATAAAAATTTGGGTGTTTGTCTTGGGGATGGCCATGCTGTCAAAAATATTTAAAATGTTCCAATTAACTATTCAGATGTGTAAAATACAGATTATCCAAAGAATACGTCTTCTAGATTGTCCATCAAGCAGCTAAGTAATAAAGGTGTTGGTAGTACACCTTTATTAAAAGGTGTTGGGATAACTGGCCCTGCAGGAGACTCCATCTTGATTTGCTGCTGCCTTTATGTCAGTTTAACAGTAGTGTGAAAGCCGGCTTCTCCCATGTTCAAACTGACAGAGCTGTGCTGCTGGTCCAGTGGCAGTACCGTCATCATCCAGGCTCACTACTTGTACAAGTAATGTTTGAGGGATTGTTTTTAATCATTGTTTACATCATGTGTTAAGTGGTGTGCAAGTTATTTTCTGGTGGAATAAGTTGTTTTAGAACTGTAGCACTGAATACACAAGAAATAGCATTCACAAAAATAAACACTTTAGAGAGAATAGAAGCTTGCATCTTAATGCTGGAAGATGTGCAGTTTGTCCTTCAAATCAGGGAATGTATCTGAACCGCACAATGTGAATGTGGAGTAGCCTGCAATGGTTATTCCATGGGCAAATCAGTTTTTCTCAAGGAGAATTTTTCAGTTTTGGTCCTTGACAAATGTGGGTGTTGGTTTTGTCAGATCAACCACAACCCACTTTCCATGCATAATTTTTTACATGCAGTGCAAATGTTTTCATTCCTAAATGTATTTGGTGGGTTTTGTATTAGCCTCATTAGAATTTTGCTAAATTATTATAATAATTGTTATATGTAATATTCACCTAATATATGAATTATAACCTATTCCTTTCGATTAGGCAGCAAAGCTTTGAAATTAGTGCTACAAAAGCATCAAGCTAAATGTTTTTTAGTAAGGAGGAAAAAGTCATAGTTCTGAATGTCACAGAACATACAATTCTGAGCATTGATTTGAACTGCAAGAAAATATACTAGCTTGAATGCAAATAGTCTGTATGCCGTTTTTCTAGGCTGGATTTTACCTAGCCACCATTTGGGTTGGCACTTTTTGTTAGGAGTCTTAATAGTGATAAAATTCGCTGTTCGATGTTCTGTTGTGGTTGACAGGTACGTGACATCATTTTCTTTTTTTCCTGCCAGATAGGAAGCATGTTTCAGCTCCCTGTAAACAACCTCTATAGTTTACGGAAAGCCAGGAAAAATGTGAAGAAGGTTCTGAGCGATATCGGCTTGGAATACTGCAAGGACCACGTAGAGGTACTGTCCCTTTTGTGTTGCATCCCTTTGAATTTTGAATTAAAAATTCTTTTGACGTTCGCTTTTTCAATCAGTTGCTCCAGCAGCATATATTTTCATATACGTCCACTTAAACGTGTTCACTACTGTCCTTTACCCCCTTTGTAATAGGACTTCAAGGAGTTTGGTCCCAATGACTTCTACGTCAAAAACACCACCTGGGATGACCTGTGCATGTGGGATCCATCATTAACTAAAGCACAGGTATGTCACATGCTGGTAGGGTTTTGATCCTACCAAGGTGATTGGCTGACACACACAATGCATTCTCTATGCATGTGCCGAGACTCTCATCACCATGTCAGTGTTCTGCTGGAATGCATGCTCTGTCGCAGCCATCCCCAGTGCTTTAAAGGGGCCCTATTATGCTCATTTTCACTGTTAATAATTTTATTTTTGGGATCTATTAGAATAGATTTACATGCTTCAGTGTTCTAAAAACACATTATTTTTCTCATACTGTACATCTCTGTCCACTCTGTCTGAAACGCTCTATTAGAGCTTTAAGCCATACCTTCGAGCCCTGTGTGCTCTGTTTGGTCAGCTTGCCCTACACTTTCCACCCCTGTCTTGCAGTCTGCAGCCACATCTTGCAGGTAGGCGACCAATAAGGATTGTGTTACGAGGTGACCTCACCATGTCACAGAAGTAAGGGCTGGAATTCCAGTGAGGTGTATCAGGCAGATTAGAGAAGTGTGGCTTCTGTAGTGAAAGATACTCCCTTTGGTGTGTACTTTAGGCCTTAAGGCCTTGCAGGCCATTTACATAAAGCTATATAACGGACTAATGGAAAGGGAGAAACTGGAAAAGCATACTATGGCATCTTTAAAGTACATTCAGTCTTGCATGGGGCTGCAGGAATCTAGAATACACTTTCACATATGTGTGATCTGGGGCATTATGTTTACCAACTTTCCAAAACAAACCTGTGAAGGGCAGGCCTGAAGCATGTTGTTACTTCCTATTGTGATGGTTCACCCCTTACGAGTTCCATGTATTTGACATCTGTCCAGTTCTGCACAGCTGCATGTTTACCACAGTGCTCTCTGATCCAGCATGAAGCCATTGGCTTCGTGTTGTATGACGAATCTAAGTGTTATTGCCGTAGATGGCTACTTGAGGGCCGCGGGGCTTCCTCGAGTTCACTCAAGCCTGCTAATCCTCTGCTCTGTCCACAGGAGTACAGGTCGAAGCCCTTCTGGTGTTCCGGTTGTTCCTTCTCTTCGAAGTTCTTCTCGGCCTACAAGAGCCATTTCCGCAATGTACACAGCGAGGACTTCGAGAGCCGCATCCTGCTCAATTGCCCCTACTGCACCTTCTATGGGAACAAGGCGACACTGGAGACACACATCCGGCTGTTCCATGTGCCCAGCAACGCAGTACGCCAGGCTGGTGGAGCCACAGCAGCGGGTTCGAAGGAGGCGGGCCGGCTGGACGGCAGCAGCCCCAAGCCACGATCTGGTGACAGCGTGGAGCAGGCCGTGTACTACTGCAAGAAATGCACGTACCGTGACCCACTCTACAATGTGGTGCGCAAACACATCTACCGGGAGCACTTCCAGCATGTGGCAGCACCCTACGTCTCGAAAGCCTCAGAGAAGTCCGTCAACGGCGGAACGTCCGCTTCATCCGCGGCACCTTCCCGCGACACCGACGCTATCCACTGCAAACGCTGCCTGTTCATACCGCGCACGTACGAGGCCCTGGTGCAACATGTCATTGAGGACCATGAGCGTATCGGCTACCAGGTGACAGCTATGATCGGCCACACCAGCGTGGTTGTGCCACGTGCACAACCTCTGATGATGATCTCCCCAAAAACCCAGGACAAGAGCATCCTGGGGGTGTCGCCCAAGGGCACTGTGGTGACCACTGGTGTTCGCACCCTCACCACGCAGCAGCTGAGCCGGCTGTCACTGCCTAAGACTGGGCTGCTGTCGGCCGTGCCCCTGAAGCCAGGCCAGTTTGGTATAAAGGGGTCCACGGCACAGGCCTTCTCGGTTGGGCAACAGGTGCGCATCACCCTTCCAGGTAACACACAGGTGACCATCCCACAGCAGTCACACACCATCCGGCAGAACACAAGCGTGCAGGGCGTCGGGGCGGGAGGCCAGGGGGCAACCCGTACAGGTGTCCAGGCGGGGGCAGGCTCTTCAACGACCCCGTCATCAGCCCTTTCGTCCACACTGAAGACCGTGCCACTACCCTCACGGGTACAGGCGGCTGCCGCCACGGTGACCTCAGTGAGCCCTGGCAAGAAGGCAGGCAGCGGCGGCAGCTCCTTGCTGGGCACGTCCTACACGCAAAAGTGGAAGATCTGCACCATCTGCAATGAGCTGTTCCCCGAGAACGTGTACAGCGCACACTTCGAGAAGGAGCACAAGGCAGAGAAGGTACGTGCCGTGGCCAACTACATCATGAAGATCCACAACTTCACCAGCAAGTGTCTCCACTGCAACCGCTACCTGCCCAGTGACACGCTACTCAACCACATGCTGATCCACGGCCTGTCCTGCCCGCACTGCCGCAACGTCTTCCACGACGTGGAAAAGCTGGTGGCGCACACACGTGCCGCACATTCCGATGAGGCCGCGGGACCCCGCAATGACTCGCCACTCACCTTCGACCTCACGCTGCAGCATGGCAACCCCAAAAACGTCCAGCTGATCGTCACCACCTACAATATGAGGGACGCACCTGAGGAGTCAGTGGCCTTCCACGCGCAGAATAACTTCTCTTCTGCTGCGCAAGGCAAGAAGGTGGCGCCCAAGATCCCAGAGGGGGCACCCAATGCATTGGCAAAGAGCGTGCCCCAGGCCGCCGTACCCTACAAGAAAGACGTGGGCAAGACGTTATGCCCCCTCTGCTTTTCCATCCTGAAGGGCCCCATCTCAGATGCACTGGCGCACCACCTGCGTGAGCGCCACCAAGTCATACAGACAGTGCACCCAGTGGAGAAGAAGCTCACCTACAAGTGCATCCACTGCCTGGGCGTCTACACTAGCAACATGACGGCATCCACCATCACATTGCACTTAGTGCACTGCCGTGGCGTGGGGAAGACGCAGAACGGGCCGGAGCCCCGGACTTCAGGCACCCCCCTGGCCCCCCTGAAACGCGAGCCCGAGCCTGCGGACTCGCCTCCCACCAAGAGGCTCAAGTCACAGGAGCCAGGGCACCGAACGCCTCCGGGGCTGACAGGGAAGACTGAAGAGCCCGTCGTCTTGGCGCTGGACCCCAAGGGCCACGAGGACGCATCGTACGAAACACGCAAGGCCTTCCTGACGTCTTACTTCAACCGTCAGCCGTACCCATCTCGCCGTGAGGTGGAGAAGCTGGCCGCCAGCTTGTGGCTGTGGAAATCGGATGTCGCCAGCCACTTTGCCAACCGGCGGCGGACATGCCTGCAGGACTGCGAGAGGAGGGGGCAGGTCGTGCTGCTGGGCTTCAGCATAAGCCAGCTCAACCGTGTCCAGCACGAGCTGGACCTTGAGCCTGAGGTGGTTCCAGAGAATGCCGGCAAGAATAAGAGTCGGACATCCAAGGTGATCATCGGCCGCTCCGCAGAGGTGCTTAGCCGCTGGCGTCGGCAGAGGGCTGCGGGAGGCGGCCAGAGCCAGAGGAGACTGGGGAACAGCGGGCCAAGCAGGACAATCAGAAGTGCCACCAGGGCTCCTGAGAAAGTATCAGAACCCATTGCCGTGGATTCTGACAGTGGACCGGAAGCGGAGGTCGGCTCTGGGATTAAAAACACCAGGGCTAACGAGAGGAGGGCATTAGAGCTTGGTGAAAAGGAGACACCCCCAAGGAGAGACACTCCATGCACCGACGGGCCCACCCGGGGGGTAGCGGAGGAGAAGGGAGGCCTTGCTGATACAGTAGCAGGTTCACCGGAACATCCTCACTGCACGGGTCAGACGCCAGCGAGCCACAGCGAGAACGGTTATGGGGACGAGCAGCCGGAGAGAAGCTCTGGGGGCCCGGAGGAGGACGGAGAGATGGTGGGCAGCAGCCGCTCCCCCTCCCCAGTGTGGCAGGACCAGCGCAGCCCGGGACACGAGATGTCCAAAGAGGGCGGGGCTGGGGGAGCAGAACCAGTGTCTGGACTGCGGACTGGGGGCGTGGAGCTTGGCAGCCAGCAAGCATAAGACATGGACGTGCACATGGTCCGTCACACGCACACGTCACTGCTTACCTCAGACTTAGAGCTACCCCACAGCGAACAGTCCGGAGTGGTGACCCAGGAGGCGGGAATGACAGCCTCCTGTTTACCCACAAGCCATCCTCAAGGAGAGGGAGACAAAGATTTTCTTTTTTTTTGTATATGAAAGACAGTTTAGCTGCTTTTTTGTAATTTCCCACCGTGGCAAAACAAACAAAAGATTATAAGCTGCCATTTGTGCAGGAAATGCAGTGTTGAAGACTCGGTGGTACTTGGTTACGTCTTCAGTATACTTTACGTGTTCGGATGCTTACTCAATGATCATGATTTATTTGGCCGCAGAGAGCTGGGCAGGTAATGATGTTCTGAAGAAGGAAAGGAAAAGTGACAAACCCTAATTTCATAGTCGTACACAATACTGTAAATTTGTACAGTCTTTTAGACCAATTTTAGGAGACTTGGTTGCTATAGTCAGTGTATCCTTGCTATATTTGCTACTCTCTTCATGCACAAGTTAGGTCATAAGGTCTACCTTGGGGCCCCTCTTATGGATAGAAAGTGCTGTAATGTCTCTTCATTTGTTTATTCTTTTGTGACAAAACTATAGTATTTTGCATAAAATCTCCTATATAATCGTAAAATTGCAGATTAACAGTTGGCTATTTTTTCCCCCCTTCTCTTTGCTGTTAAAATTGCCCCCGCCCTCCCATTTTTCGATACAGTTCATCTTGCTAGCCTACGTTGAGTAGCCTTGTTGCTGCTCTCGTCGGGATTTTTGTAGTTCAGAGATTGATCTGGCCGACTTTACCTTTCTGAAAGGTTTCATTATTTTGTATGAGAATTTGCACCCGTTTTGTGGTGTGAGCGATTATCATTAATTATTACTCTGTACGGGATGTTAATTTGTGATCTGTCGTTATCCCCCCTCTTTGTGTCCCCTTTTCCTGAATAATTAAAGTGCTGTATTGTGGTTCGCACCAGTGAGCACTTTAGGCTCCCCTTTATTTTGCATCCCCCCCCCCCCCCCCACACACACACACACACACACACCACACAGCGCTCCCTCAAAGCTGGTATTTTTTTGTTTTTGTTTTTGTTTTCTTTTGACCTTGTAGCAATGCATTTTCAGGGGGCAGGGCGGGGCACAGCAGTGTCCCTGGGTACTCATTGGACACACTGTAGCATGTTTGCCTCGGACCACTCAGGGAGTAGACCCCCCTCCTCCGGTGGACCAGGATGGTGCGCTGCTGCGATTCGAGGCCCGACAGCCCTGACCTGTGAAGCAGCCGACCACAGGTTGACCTTAGTGCTGCAAGTATCTCAACAATTGGTTTTTATTTATGCTGAATACTATTTTTGTGTACTGTTATGTTGTGGAGGGGCATAAATAAACAATATAACAAAGAGAGCTTGCGTTTTAAAGTTTTAATTCCTGAAATGCACTGGAAACGTTTATAAAAATGCATACTACTGTGGAGCTTTGAATACTAAAGCTGGTGCTTGCTTATTCTGTGTGGTGCATTAATTTTAAAAGCTTGTCCATTGAATTAGATCTACGGATTGTGTTTGCACACCTTTGTCCGAAGCAGCTGACTCATCCCATTGTTTTTACTGAAGTGATTCAGATTAAAGGTGCTTGGTAGTCACACATAGTAGTCAGGTAATAGTAGTTCTAATTTGAACATGGTATATTTGAACTACAAACTTGTATGAGTTTGTCACAGATTGGGCAGGTTGCACATTTTTAGACTTGCATAGAGTAGTTATAAAAATTTAGCTGTGGTGATTTTGTGCCATCAGTGATGGCTTAAGTACCTCGCTACCGGAACTTACCAGCTTCACCCTTTCTGTAATTTGAGTCGGCATTTTTTTTTTTATCAACCTCAGCAGCTATGATGCTGGGTGGCCTCATAATGTCTATGCTGGTAACAAATGGACTTCTGCTTCTACCCAAGCTGCTTCTTTCCAAAGTGGATTGAAACCTGCTACTTCCTGACTTTTGGACTCGACCTGCCACCTAAAGTGCTTCCCCTTACAAATGTACTCCCTGATTTCCCATGCAAATAAGAAGCATTCTGACAGTGACACTGATCCAAGTGAGTCCTGCTAAAGACTGCACTGGTTTCAGGTGCGTACCAAGATTTGCAGAAAACCTGCCCGAATATGACGAGGAACTCTGAGACTTAACCCTTTTAAGAGCCTGGTTGGGGGGGGCCCTGCAATGCAAACTTACATGGTTCCATGTGCATGACAAGGTTCTACGTAGGACTAATAGGAATTGTTTGCTGACATCCCATGGGCTATTTTGCCAGTAACAAGGTAATAACCAAATCATCGATGGAGCTGTATCACTCAAACCCTGTTCCTTTTCCTGAATCCAGCATAGTGTTAAACATTACAGATGGTAGTAGTGGGTTTCTGAATCGGAGGCGAGTCTTCACTCAGAGCAGGAGGCCTCTGTTTCTGTGCCTAGAGGGCAGGAATGGAACTGGCCGCATCGCCTTCAGTCTTGAGCCTTTTGACTGTTTAAGCAGAGCCGGAAAAACTGTCCTGCTGTCCCCCAACCCCCTACTGCTCCATTTGTGAGGGCTGGTTAGAGCTTTCTGTGGGGGTGGGGAGCGTGTGTGGAGGTAGGCTGCCAGACTGCTAGGCCTGGCCCGCTCCTGTCTGCAGTGTCGAGTGCAGCGCACAATCCCAAAGGGGCCTGCTGTATGGGGGGGAGGGGGAGGTAGGCTCTCGCAGCACTGGGGGCTCCGCCATGGTGCACAGCTGCAGTCACTGCTGTCTTTTGGTTAGTGCTGTCATGACCGTTCTCCTGACCCCTCCTGGTATGTGCAGTGAACTGCATTCATACCACAGAACTTGAGATAGTTGTGCCTGTGACATTTTGGCCTTTTATTCTTTTGTGTTTTTGATTCCCTCCAGTTATGCTGACCCAGTTCTCCTGGGGTTTAAACCCACTACCTCCCAGTTACATATCCTGCAGCCTCCTCCCCATTACTTTGTAAGAAGAAGTGCTCCGTGTTTCTCATGTACTCTTGGATTGAAGTTTGCATTTTTCTATTTCGTCCAGTAGGTGGCACATTTCCATATTCTGTGGTATATATGCGCACTAAAGTTCAATCAAATGTAGGGAGTTGTCTAGCAGATTGAGAGCATCATATTTAGAACCTGGACTGGAAAAAAACTTGGATATTTAATAGCTTCCTTCAAAGAGACCTTTCTATTCTAGGAAAAATACTTATCCACCAAATTTCACAGTTAGCACAAGTGAAAAGGAATAATGGTATGGGGTTGTTTTTCAGGAGTTGGGCTAGGCCCCTTAGCTTGGTGATGTGAGCTGCTCGGCCATGGAAGCCCATTCTTTGAAATTCCTGCTGCACAGTTTCTGTGGTGGGGTTAATGCCAGAGGAAGTCTGGAACTCTGCAGTTATAGAGCCAGCAGAGTGCTGGTGACTTACACACTATCCGTCTCAGCATATGAAGACCTCTCTCTGTTATTTTAAATGGTCTGCCACTTGTGGCTCGGTTTCTGTTCCTAAACACTTCCACTTTGCAGTGATACCACTTACAGTTGACCATGGAATATCTAGCAGGGAAGAAATTTCATGAACTGACTTATTGCAAAGTTGGCATCCTATGACGGTACCATGCAAGATTGGGTAGGTGAAAAGAAAATTTCCCCTCAAGGATCCATCATTATTATTATTTATTTTATTGTATGGATGTTGTTCTTCACTGAGCTCTTTAGAACAACTCATTCTCTCTCAAATGTTTGTAAACCTGACTGCATCGTTAGGTGCTTGATTTTATACACCTGTGGCAATGGGTCTGAATGAAACACCTGAATTCAGTGATTGAGAGGTGTGTCCCAATACTTTAGTCCAAATAGTGTATATTCAATCGTTTTCTATCTTGTTTTGCTTTCACTTTTTCATTTTCATAACGATAGAAAAGTTTAGCAAAGTTAACTTAAGTAAAAATCAGTAAACTGGGGCAAGTATATTTATATAAGTATATTTATCTGTGGAGCCTTAAGTGATTTTTTAAATCTAAGTATTTTATTTTTTTATTTTTATTTTTTAAGATACTAAGTTCATTCACAGCCCATGCTGTGAAAGATTACACCATGCCGGTGCTTATCTGAACTTCAGTACTGAGGAGCAGCGGGGAGACGAATCGGGTGCGGTGTCGCGAGAACACGCGTCTGTAGAGAGGAATTGCGCGCACGCTGGAAAACGACTCTGTCCAGAGATCAGTTTTCCCGCATGCGTATGGCAAGTCGCCGAGGGATGGAGCCGCGGGCATCGGTATCGCGCAGCGGAGTGTAGGGTGGAAAGCGCGTAGCGACAGCGGACTGCAGTGAGTCATGACGCACCTGTGCGCACACCTGTTTGGATAAGATTCGGACCCCGCTTAGGATTCTGAAGCGTAAGGTGGACGAGGGAGGGTAGAACTCAAATCTTACTGGGTCGTGGTAGTGAGAGATGAACAAAAACCGCCGTGTGGCGAATAATCAAGTTCTGAACACCGTGGAAGTAAAAAGCAAGGTAAGTCTTAACAGATTTTAATATGCTTTTACCGTTCTCCCATGTTCCCGGATTTCGCTTTAGTTTGAAGCAGTACAACGTTTTTAAAACAATATTATGTACAAAAATGTGTTCAGTTATTGAGTTGATTTAGATAATAATAATTTTCTTCCACCGCATGAAGTTTTATTTTCATGTATAATCCATTCAGAATCACACACCGTATTTATTGAAGTTCAGAGTAGGACTTCGGGTGGAGAAAGTGGTCTGTCTTCTTTGTGTCGGCAATTTGCGAGTTTCCCGATCAACAAGAATGTCAGTATTAACAGTAGTACAGGCAGAGTTTAAGCAGTAAGTGAGATATCATTTACGGAAGTTACGTCCTGTTTTTATGTGAATGCATCTTATATAGATCATCAAGAGAAGTACTGTAGTAGGGCACAAAAGTACATTTTACTTTGACGCTGTAGCTGATATCCTTATCTAGTGCTACGTGCCTGACAGGGAACTGGAAGATAATAAGGGCGACAGTGTGACGTGTGAACTTCTAACCAGGAATGCTTGTAGGCTATTTGTGAGAGATCTTCTCTTATACTTGAGGATGAAGTCGGTATTTTGATTTATCGCATAGAAATGTAAGAACCGCAAATTTACGTGTAGGCAGGTAGGGGGGAGCGAAAGTGTCATGAGTCACATCCCGCTGCAATACTATCTAAATGGAAAGCAAAAGTACTGGGGAAAGGAGTGCACAGTATGCAGCTCATTACAACAAGCCACTGAGGTTCTTTAAAATAGCCTTATGAAAATGAGTTCGGAAAAAAAATGTTTATATCAGAACAAACATTTGTTTAATCAAATGTTTCCGGCGTTTCAACTTCCTGGGAGAAAGCGAGGGCTGTCGTCTGCAATTTTTTGTTTATTAGTAAAATGGAATTATAGAACATTTCCAGAAGGAAAAGAAAAACAGCAGGAAGAAAATTGTGATGGTGATGATAATGAAGCCGTTTCAATATTTAGACATTAGATATAAAGGTTTTTATATTTTGTGTGTATATATATATATATATATATATATATACACGTATGTATGTCACAAATTAAATAATGTCTTTTAATCATGGTTATTGGTCCAGATCGGGCTTTGGAAAATTAGGAATTACATGATTGTAACATTGTTTCACATTTTTCACTACCCATCCATCCATCCATCCATTCATTCAGCTTCTAACCACTTATCTTGGTCAGGTTTACAGGGGGCAAATAGTCTATCTGGGGCAGCATAAGACTCAAGGCTGGAGTACACTCTGAATGGGATTTTAGTATATTTAATATATGTGTGTGTGTGCCTTGTAATGGGTTGGCTCCCTGTTCTCAGTTATTCCTTACCTTGCACCTCCACAACCCTGCATAGGACAAGTAGGTGCTGAAAATTGATAAATACAAATATATTAATATAACGTGTAATTTATACTATACATAAATTTACATTCACTGACAGTGAAATTTTGATTTAAAAATTGGTAGACGATATTTTAGCTTTCTTTTTAATACAAACATAGCTCTCCATGGACACATACAGCATATACAGAATGTGAATGTGCTGGGGAATAGTTTGGCACCACATCCAGAAATAACAAAGAAAAATCTTAGGAACCGATCTCGATTCAGCAAAATAGATTCAACATTCTGTATCCTTCTTATTGCCACACAAAAAGGTAGGTGGCTTTTGGATTTGACCCATAACTATGACAACTGGAGAAAGACAATGGTTCAAGACCAAAGATATTTGTAGCATGACTTAAACACACATATTTACAGCTCGCACTAAGCTACAACTGCGAGTGTGGATGTAATAAATGCAGTATGCCATACAGTTCAATCTTTGAGCAACATTTGAATAATACATTTGTTATTTTCAGGTATATCTTGTTACAGTTAAATTAAGCACCTTGTTTGAATTCGATACTTTTATATTTTACTCTCCTTGTTAGTTTTCTGTTTCTGTGTTAGATTAAATCTTTCGGCATCAACTTCCATCTCCTTGAGAAGCAGATGACAGGTCTGTTCCGTTTTCTTAGGTCATGTCCCAGCTATGAATGATGTGTCGCTCGAGAGCTCGGTATCAGATAAGGAAAATGAGCCACCCTCGAAACTAGCAGCTCTTTGATGTATATAGTGGCAGAGAGATGCCCTGACCAACATGAACCGTCTCGGACTTCCTTTGTACAGTAATGCTGGCTTGTCTAGGAGATTTACCTGAGGTGTAGTGACCCGCATGGTGGTCTGGAGGGGCCCTTGGTGAGGACCACCGTCCCGTTTCCCGTTCATCATCTCCTTTGTCCCTCCTTGTCCGTTTCAGTTTGGAGCTGAGTTCCGCAGGTTCTCCCTGGAGCGCTCGGTGCTGGGCCACTTCCATGAATTCCTCGTGCTCTTGCAGCATGTGCACCTCATCCCCAACGAGGACTTGCTGGTGAAGTACGCCGACCCCCAGGGGCTTCTGCTGCCTATTAACAATGACGGCAGTTACCACAAAGCCATTTCCTCTGCCCGACCTCTGCTGCGTTTATTCATACAGAGGACAGGTAAGGAATGGGGGGGGGGGGGGGCGCCTTGTGGCTTGTCATTTTTTAATTTTTTGTTTGGAAGGACAGGAGGAATGTAAACTGAAATGCACTATGAATGAGTAACTTCACTGCAGCAGATCATCAGTTCCCACGTTACAGTTTGCCCCCATTCTGTTGGAGCCTGACCAGTATATGTACAGTGAGGTTCTGAGCTGGCTGTTTGCTGTTTAAGACCTTACACAGTAAGGACATTGGGAGATCAAGGGACTTTTGGTGGTGTTCTTGGTGCCCATGAGCGTGACTTGCACTCTCCCTATCCCCCCGGCTCCCTGACACGTGCTTGTGCTCCTACTGTCCTGGCTTTGACTCTGTCCACTTGTCATGGTTGAGCTTGGCAAACATGTGCGGTTTACAGGAATTCAGACGAAGGTGCTTTAGGTAAATATTGAAGAGCAGCCCTGGCATGTTTGCGTAGGGAGTGCTCCGCACTCTGGCAGCTGATGCAAACGTCAGCGCCTGCCTGTCAAACAGCTGCTGCAGTTAACAAGGATGTGGATCCTTGGCATCCTCCCAACTCGGAGGTACCTCAGAGGTCTGCTAAATGGAAAATTCTCAGTAAAATGCTTGCCTCACATATAAGGATATATGTGCAGTGTTACAAGAACACGCGTCCATAGAGAGGAGGTGCGTTCTATGGACTATCTATCTAAACTCTTGCCCACTCCCCAGGGTATGATGATCCTTGTTACAATATGTCAACTCTACGATGGGTATGAGTATTCAGTAAATTACAGCTATTCAACACTTTATTATAAAATAGGCTTTGTGTTAATGATTTTGCCCAAATGTAGGCTAATGTAAGTGTTCTAAACATATTTAAGGTAAGGTAGAGTAGTCTACGATTTTTGTTAGGATAAAATGCATTTCTGGCATTTGATATTTTCAGAATGTAACCCCAAAAAGACTGATCAGTGTCTTTGCTTGTATCCCACCTGATGTTCAAGTGACGTTAGCCATTTCGCCTGTCTTCTTCCCAAAACATGTTGCTTTCCTCTCCACTTTTACACTAAAACTGTTGGGTTGTCCATTACCTGTGGTGGTGAGCACTTTACGGTTTTCTCACCTTGATTAAAAAAATATTAATAAAAATTGAAGGGACTGGCAACACCGCAATACACGAGGGGTAATAAAAATAATATAGGAAACATATTACTCAGCCACGATTCCTACTGTCTATGTCAGATTGTAGTTTACCTGTTACTATGCATGTAGCACAAACACGTAAGGCCAATATTGCTGTGAGTGGGATGACGTAGATAACTGTGGACTGGTGGTGCAGGCAGCCATATCTCAGTTTGCATCAAATTGTGTGTCTCCCTGCAGAGGAAGCCGACCAGTACATGTTTGTCACAGACGCACCCACATGGAAGAAAAGGGCCCTGGCCACAGTGTTTTCACAGGGTCCAAAACTCCAGAAGCACGGTGTGGTCATTAGCCAGCCTTGGGACTTCCGGCCTGTGTCCTCAGTGGTGGATGTGAACGTGCTGCCCGAGTGGATGCGACGCATCCGGCTGCATCGGCGTGGCTCCGACCGCCCACTGGGCTTCTACATCCGTGACGGCACCACCATGCGGCTCACCCCCCAGGGTCACGAGAGGGTCCCAGGCGTGTTCATCTCGCGCGTGGTGCCCGGGGGCCTGGCCGAGAGCACCGGGCTGCTCGCCGTCAACGATGAGGTGCTGGAGGTCAACGGCGTCCCAGTGGCGGGCAAATCTCTCAACCAGGTGACCGACATGATGATCGCGAACAGCCACAACCTAATCGTGACGGTCATGCCTGCCAACCAGAGCTACAACGTGGCGCGGGCCCCTGCAGCCGATTCCAGGAGGTCCCTTGGCACATATCAGAACTTTCTCCTTCAGGAGGAGGAAGATGAGAAGAGCGAGCTAGAGAAGGAGGAAGAGGAAAGCGAAGAGGAAGACTTGGTGGTGGAGGCAGGCTGGGAGCCGAGACCTGTTCCTCGCTATGAGCTGCATATGGGCCTGAAGCAGAGTGGGCCAGGGGGCCCCAGCAGCAGCCTGGGCTCCCTAAGCATATCAGACAGTGAGCAAGGAGAGTTAGAGGAAAGCAGTCTGGAGGAGGAGGGGACAGTCCTGACACTATAGTCAGACACGGACAGGCGGAAAACAAAAACTCTAATCCTGTCAACACAACTGTGAAAGTCACAATACTCATAATAATGCTCTCAGACCCTATACCACCAAAAACAATTCACCTGGGGGGGGCGAATGCACAACCTCCCCCCTCAAACTCATGTCTGATTTTAATCAAACTTGATCTTACTACTCAAAATATATTTTATATTGTTTGGTGATACTGCTCTTGTTTGAAATATCTAATAATAACAGAAATCCTAGTTTTCAATACTAAACGATTGACTGATTCTGAATGAGAATGAAGTGATGAAAAGTTACCATCAGCTATTTTTAATAAAAAATAATTTTAATAATTTTACAAACACTTCTATAATCACTAGCGTATAGCAAAACAATCTGCATGTTTTAGTGACAGTGTATAGACATCAAAACAGATCTTTCCATGTTCAACTGCCTGTTGATATTTAACAAATCAATTCAATTTTCATACAAAATCGAGAGGGCACTATTTAGAATTTATTAATTAGGTATATGAATGGATACCGATGTCTTGTGGCTTTTCATAACTATCCCTGATGATAAATCTCTACATTTTTCTCAGTTAAATATTTTTAACATATGGGCATTTTCTTATATGATTAGATGACCCTTGTTTTGTTTTTAATATTAATTATATTAATTATATGATTTTAAGCCTTGTAAAGGAAACTGGGCATTCACCTGTGGCAGTTATTTTTATACATTTTTAGTAAAATTTCAAAACGCCAGGCTGTACCTTTTCAAATACCATCGATTCTTTGACCATGCAACACAATCATATAAACAATCAGGTCCGATGTTTCATGTTCTTTTCGTTACTGACGAAGGCCTAATTCCGAATCTGGACCAGATTATTGTTTATGTAGTAATTTAAAGAGAATTGTTATGAGCAAACACCTGGTAGGACATAATGGAAAAGGATTCATCAGAATGCGGAAGATGTAATTTAACCTCTAATTGTTTTATGTCATGCAATCTGAGTGTATGCCACTGTATATTTTTGTTATCCGTGCCTTGTTTAACAAAGGTGGAGAACATTCTTTCAGTCTCCACCTAGTTTCACTTAACTTCCAATAGCATGGGTCTATTTCTCATCATTAATATTAGCTAACATGCTATTGGAAGGACTTTTCATCCAATCACAATGCTCTAATCTTGAAAACACAGGCTTTCAGATGGGTAATGCAATGGATACATTGGCATATTTTGATATTCAAGGTAATTATATACATATATATTGGCTATTTACTTCCAACTTACTCCCACCTATCCTTTATTATAAATGAAAGATCATATAGCATTTAGTATGTGCTCCTTTAATTCACACCGTCAGTCGTGCATCCACAGTGCCCATCCCATTTAGCACCACAGACAGGTTACTGTCAGCTGGAAAGGTGATGCATATTTTTGCTGGAAACCAGTGACCCGTCAAAGCATGAGGCATCAGAAGAGAGCAGGCTGACATCACACAATAATCTCCCAACCTACCGGTCTTTGGTTCTGAATGCTGTGGACAGCAATGTAAGAATATATCCATACAAAATTCTTGTTTTTAAAACTGTCTGATGCAGTGTGTTTTAAATAGAGACGTTTTGTAGGTAAGTATTTTATGAAATTATATAAATAGATATTTATATGCAGATTTTAGAGAAACTGATTTTTATGTGAAATATTTTAAGTTCATTTATATATTTGATACAAATTTCTGACAAAATCAGTATGTTCCAAATGGTTCCTTAAGATGTATATCTACCTCACCTTAAAAATAAACTATATGGACAAAAGTATTGGGACGCACCCCTTAATCACTGAATTCAGGTGTTTTATTCAGACCCATTGTATAAAATCAAGCACATAGCCATTCAGTCAGATTTACAAACCTCTGTGAAAGAATGGGTCATTCTGAAGAGTTCAATAAATTCAAGCATGGTACTGTCATAGGATGCCACCTTTGCAATAAGTCAGTTTGTGAAATTTCTTCCCTACTAGATATTTCACGGTAGTATTATTGCATAGTAGAAGTGTTCTGGAACAACAGAAACACAGCCATGAAGTGGCAGACTACTTAAAGTAACAGAGCAGGGTCACCCAGTGCTGAGGTGCATAGTGTGTAAAAGTCACCAACGCTCTGTAGACTGAGTAACTGCAGAGTTCCAAACTTCCTCTGGCATTAACCCCAGCACAAAAACTGTGAGCCTGAAGCTTCATGGAATGAGCTTCCATGGCCAAGCAGCTCGATGCAAGCCTCACATAACTATAAGCACAATGCCAAGTGTT
>JAODJU010000130.1:26705392-26715509 GCA_026776725.1 Gnathonemus echidnorhynchus | reverse complement strand
GTGTGTGGTCATTAACAAATAACACTGCCCCATGTAAACAAAAGTAAGGGAAACCAGTGGCCTGTACTACGAAGCGGCCCCACAAACATCTCCTTTCCCACTGATCAGGCTACGCATAGTAATTTCGTATACTTGGGTTTCTTTTGCAAAACATCTATCCTTTCATTAGTAGATATGATAAGGCATGTTGATACTGGGACCATATGTGTTCAGAGAGGAAGCACAACAACTATTTTCTGTAGCCCTCCATACATACTAAAACAAACGTCTGACAATGCAGGTCTGAATAAAGACTAGCTAGTACAAAGAACAATACCCAGAGAAACCAGTTGTGGTGTCTTGGTTTTAACAAATAGCCTGTTGCTCACTTTGGGAAGGACCTGAACTGCCTAGAATATATTACAGAAATTCTGTAGCATAGAGACTATCCAATACCTCAAGGTTTGTCAAACTGGATTTCAAAGTGTAGCAGTACAGGAGGTCAAGCAGAATCCTTCAAGTGTCCACAATCTTTGTTTTAAGCATGCAATTGCCTTCCAAATTACCAGCCAAATGGTAATTTCACTCCTTAAGCAATAGCTCAGCCCTGGTGATTGACCGATCTTGAGCTAAGCTTGATGGAGTTTGGGCACCAATGTGCCTTGCTTTCAGTTTACTTAGGGAATGGCCATTATTGCTTTCTGCTTCTGTGCTTGTGTCACAATAAAGAAGGGTTTTAATGGCATTTCAGGCATGAGCTCAGTCAGCCCTTGACAGCAGCCTGGTCACTTGACAACCCTGCATGTATCGCTTTTCTGTCATCAGCACACATCTGCATCGCACAGTCTTAATGATTGTATTATATTTTCCTTCAAACTATTACGGATTTAAACACTAATCTAAAATATCTTCCTTTTCAATCATTATTTTTAATGCTAATGTTGCTCTTAGCAAAGGCTTGTGGTACAATTGAACACTCATGTTCTTTTGGATGGGGCCTTTTTCATAAATAAATAAATAAAGAAAATAAAATAAATTTTGAGTACAAGATATCCATACAAACCTGACTGACACTCCTTCATTTTGTTACCTGGAGAGGAAAAAACTGTTGGGGTTACATTGTTTTTTCGAACAATGAGGATAACGTTTGATTTTTTTTTATTTTTGAAGGTAAAATACACAATTGATCTTCTCTTCCACAGTGATGTGCATATATGTAAGCTAGCGTGGCCAAATCTCAATGAAGCAGCTTGTAATATGCATAATCCTTTATTTGTGCACCATTACTCCTACAAATCATGTTGATGTCATGTTCCAACACCCCAAGCAGAGGGGCAGATCCCAGCAGCGCCTATATCTGCATATGACATAAATGTTTATGATTATCACCAGTTCATTACGCACATGGAAATTGGTCATATATTCACAGAATTTGCAATGTCACCCTATGAAATGAATGTAAGACCAAAGGCCGTTTGCATCCCCAGCATTTCCATCAGTTTCTGAACGCCTTCAGTTACATCTCGTCGGCGAACTGCCAGTTAATCTACACATCTCCACCCATCAGCCACTTGTATCTGCTGAACTCTACCTGTATCTGAATGCATGTGTCAGGCTGTCCTGTCTATCGTGCCATAAGCTGATAATAATGCTTCTGTTTTGCATGTTTCATTGTTGTGTTTGAAGGTTCAGTCTCCCATCTGGTGTCATTTCTATCTTCTCATGGGTATAACTTTGTATTGTATAATTTCTTAGGTGCTGTACTTCTCTATATTCTAGTATGAATACTTCCATACTCTCTGTAACAGCTATTAAGCTTGTGTGCTCTCCCCAGAGCACTGGAAAGTGAGTGAGCCGTTCCCTCTGGCATCCTGGCTCCTAACCCCATTCAGCTTGAGTGACAGCTCCAGATGGTGCTCAGCCCCTCCTCTGGTCTGCTTCCCTCCCGACAGAGAGCCATATCTCCTGCATGCTCTATTCATAGACATTCCCAAGAAAAGCAGATGAGCCCTGGAAGCTAAACCAAGACATTTCAAACTAAATAAGGAGAAAGGAGGGGGACAGCCCTGCCAACGACAAGGCGTGACCCAGATCTTCTACCCATCAGAAGCCAATTGGATGCTCTTGGGGTGCAGTCAGAGGGGTATTTATAGACGGGATCAGGCCTAACAAGTCGCCCCACACTGAACAGCGGAAACACAGGCTATCCCACAGGTGTTATGATTAGATTCAAAGAAAAAGACAGGAAAAAACATTCATTAGATGCTTTTGTCTTGTTATGGTCGTACCATAGTTGGAATAAACAATTTATGAAGAGTGGTACTGGAAGGAGAGAGAGAAAGAGAGCAGAGGAGGAGTGAAAAACTTGACCCCACCAGCTTCCAAGGCATTTGATAAAAGAATTTGTAATGGAGGGATCTATGTATGAACATAGTTACGCCATAAACAAGAAAAAAAACAAAATCATATTTTCATTTTGACTTAATATGATTGACTCAACAGTAAATGTTTCAAAATATTGTAATGGATAGAGAGCATTTCAGAGAAAAATGCCTGAATAGCAACCAACCACCCCTCCAAAAAAAGAAACAAAAAACTAATAAAAGAAACGCCTAAATTACTGTCTCCCAAGCAAAAATGTGAAACTGGTCTGCAAACTTCTCACCATTTTTAAGAATGATGTGGTCTTGTTTAACTGACACTTGACAAAGACAATGCAACACAAATGGTTTATAGCAGTCGTTTCAAACTCCAGTCCTGGAGGGCCAGAACCCTGCACATTTTTGGGTTTCCCCTCATTTAACACACCTGATTCAACTCCATGTGTTAATTACCACAAAGCTCATTGAGCTGAATCACTTGTGATGGAACAGGGAAAGAACTAAGCTACACAGGGCTCCGCCCCCCCCCCCCCCAGGATTGGAGTTTGAGACCCCTGGTTTATAGTCTTGCTACTGCTCACTGAATAAAATGTCATCAGTCTACTGGAAAACAGGCGCATCAATCACCCACAAATTATGAAGACATTTAGCCCCTGATCACACTGAATACTAACAAAAGGCAATATTAGTTTCTTCAAAAGATCTGTCACTGAAGGCCTACTGCAGTCAATGATACACGAAACATGATCATTCCATGGACCAAAACCAACATTAGCAAAAAGTTTAAGCTTGCAGTGAATGAACTGAAAGAGAAAGTGTGTATATTTGCAGGTTCAAGTCTCACTGAGGACATCAGCCACTTATACAACCTACAAGAGTATTTAAAATGAATGTATTTCATGAAATATTAATCTTAATTGGCAAACATGTGACTGTTCAACACCAATATAAGGGTGTTTGTAATACTAAGCAATGAAGCAATTCCTGTGCCTTGAAATACCCACCCCCCATCCCACCAGCACTGGTTACTTTATTTCACTATTTATTCACTGACACTATTGTATTTATTTTTACTGTTCTTTACTGCTGCATTAATTATTACCACCGATGTCACACTCAGATACTATGTATATGTAGTCTTAAGTATTAGGCCCCATTGTCTTGTTCTGTCCAGTGTTTTCAAACTTGTCCGAAATCCCATCATTCATTTCCTATCCATATGTGTGTGTATCTCATCATGTCATTGTATGATCTATAAAGCTCATTCAACTTCTCTTGTTTTGATTTGAGTTGTACTACAGTAAAATCCCGTTATAGTAGACTCGCTTATAACGGAATATCGTCTATAACGGACGAGGTCCGCTGGTCCCGGCCGTGTGCCTTTAAGAACAGACAGAAAAAGCATCGGATATAACGGACTCGCATATAACGGAATTTCGCTTATAACGGACAAACAATTTGGTCCCCAGAGCCGCTTTTAGCTGTAGTTTTGTTCGGCTATAATGGACATGCAGGCTCTGCCTACAAGGGGCCTGGCGTGCCGGTGATATCCAACGCAGATACGTAGTCGGGATTATTAATAGTCACGCATCTGGTCAGGTAAAGCTGGATTCTACATGTACAATATAATAATATATACCCAGTGTTGGAGAGTAACGAGTTACATGTAACGGCGTTACGTAATTTAATTACAAAAAAATTAATTGTAATCCGTCACAGTTAGCCTACTAGAGAAAAAAGTGTAATTAAATTACAGTTAGGCCTACTTATAGAAATATTCATGATTACAATTTTAGTTACATCATAAGATTGTATGCAAAACCTTGCTAATATCTTTAATAACAGTATTTTTATTGCTTTTCATGTTTTTCTTATGCAAAACATCCTCCTTTGCTATTTCCCTCCACAGCCGAAAGTTTGAAACTATTCGATGCTTCTGATTGCTTATCCTGTCGCGTATACATTTGCAGCCAATTCTGCTAATTAACTTGCTGGAGCGGTCTGAGTTTCTGTTGCAGGCAATGGCAGAAAAGGAAAGGAATGCATTCCATTGTTGGAAATATAAAAAACATTTCCGATACATTACGGAAAAAGGCACAAATTTAACTGTGCAATGTAGTTCGTGTTTACCGGCTGTAAAGATGTTGTCGACATCTAAACAGTCCATGTCCAACCTAAGGAAACATCTAGAGGTAAGTGCAACCTCCTGAGACACAAGGAAAAAAGTGTCCTTCAGTTTTAGGTTAGCCTAATTGTGATTTTCTATGTCTTTGGAGGAAATAAGACATCTTTTTTCAAATTTATTTACAGTGCTGCGAAGACACTGCTTTAGGCTACTCCGTGATTTGTGATTGGAAAAAAATTGACTTAGACAGAGTAAGTGATTACACAATCAGCTGAAATTTCACATCCTGTCCGATGCAAGAACTGTTCAGATCATTTATGAACCATTTATTTTCGCAAGTACTGTACATAAAATGTTTGTATCATAATGTAATCCTGAAGCGTCACAGAGTGGTCAAATCACTCGATCGTAGTTTATCTAGTTTATATTATGGACACACATTAGAATTTAATAACTGAAGGCTGAGTTTTAACAATTTTTTTGACATTTTAGGTATATTTTATGTAACATTAATGTTATGACTTGTTACACTGAGTGAATCTGGTTTTTCACTGAGTATGAAGCGAGGATCTATTCTTACCCGTTGTTTAAGATCATTATTAGGCCTATATGGTATGTTTGGTATCTTTATTAAATCAATCAATTATAATCGTGTTACTTCATGTATTGAAAGGAGTTTGACAGTAGTCAGTGTTTAGTACTGCTGTAAGGTAAACACTACCAGGTTTTATTTAAAAATGGTTAACCGTTGAGAATATTCATTCATAATTTATAAAAGTAATCAAATGTAATCAGTTACATTACTGACATATAGTAATTGAAATAGTTACACTACTATTACATTTTAAATAGAGTAACTTGTAATTGTAACAAATTACATTTCCAAAGTAATCTTCCCAACACTGTATATACCACAAGTGTATCTGCTGGGGTGTGGCATGAGTAAATGGTGTCCTATAGTTGTGTTCTGGGCATACAGCAACTCTGGATATAATGGACTTTGGATACAACGGACTGCCAGGCCCCTTGAAGTCCGTTATAATGGGATTTTATTGTAATAATACTGCAGGATAAAAACAACCTGGATCCGTTCTGGATGCCACTTACATTTCATTTTATTCATTTTTTAACATATGTTGTTCAGGGCAAGAGAAACAAATTTAATGAAATTCCAGAGCATTCATTTAACCAGCAAGTCAGAAAGAGAAACACTGGTAATACTCATGTACAGGATAATGGGAACAGGTGGACATGTATCCCCTAATATTAAATTTGGAATTATAAATTATTGAGTTATGACCTCCGCAATATCAAGCTCTCTCCTACACTGTTGCTGACATAAGTTCAGAGCATTGTTGTTAGCGCACCAATTAATATAGTTTTACTCAGATTCTATAAGGCACGTCTCCACCGCCGGATGATCAGTATCACTGGTCATTGTAACTCATTGCGACTATTGGTTTTCGGCCAATTCAGAGCTCTACTTGGCCAAAAGCCAGCAGACACAGTGAGTCAAAGATTGCAGTGCCCTTATCAGGACTGTTCTTCACCTTCACACAGCACCAGGGATTTCAAAGATTCGGTTTAGAGAAAAGTTTGGATGGAACGACCAGGGTGACATCTGGTCTCTGCCGCACCATCTTGGAATTTGTGAAAAACCGAGGATTAAAAACAGAAAAAAGTGGAGGAACTCAGTACGTGATCATACATATTAGGAAAAAATGAATGTTGGCTTTAAAAACATGAACAAATCAATGGACAAAATTAACCCAGTGTTAACACAGACAGCAAGAAAAATATATAGCTACTCTTGTGGTCAATAGGTTGTCCGGACTCACTACTAAGGTAAAGAAATTTAAATTAAAGATTACAAATATAAAGCATAATACATAGAAATGCTGAGAAATGAAAGGCACATGAAAAATGTTACGAGTTCCACAGTCAGTTGTGGCTTGGCTTGCCTCGGCTTGGCTTTCCTGGTAAACATGTAACATTGAAGGTCATTTGATCTCTTACTGATATTTTTTCAGGAAAAAAAGATCTAGTTCTTTGCTCATGGTGCTGCAACACACTTTGATTTAGGTACCTAAGTAGATGGTTAACCCACATAACCAAATCTATTACTTTTAACAGAACACCAAATAAAATGAATAAATCTATAATAAAAAACCAGTGCTGGAGGCCATAAACAGATTTTAGTTCATAGTCTCCACAGAAATACATGCAGTGTTGATGGCAAAATCAATGACAAGATACTGAATAGGAAAGTGTATGCTTTTAGATTTTAAATACTGTCCGTGGTCCTATCAGTAATCTTATAATTTATGTAAACATACTTTGTCTCTTACTTCACAAAATTCTGACAAGCTCAACATTTAAACAACACAGTTTCCACACAAGTGCTTATCAACAGTTTCCCGCCAATTAACATATTGCGTCAAAATAATAAACAATAAAATTATATAAACTCTAAATACCTATGGCTAAAAATGAGCACTGCAGTGGTGGCCTCTAGTGGCGAGAAAACTCAACTGAACAGAAGGAAGTTGCCAGGCACTTAATTTGAGAAAAGATAAATGTTTAAAACATGTTAATAACAAGAAACATGATACAATATTTAAACGTAACCAAAGAACTTTTTAATGATTTTTATCGCACCATTCCTGTGTAAATTATGTTTTTTGAAGCTGTCAGATCCCCAGAGTGGTAAGAGAACCTGAGCTGCTGATCTTCTTGAACCTGTTAGCAGCCGCTATCGCTATGTAGTTCTTCTGCCAGGCCAAAAAGAAATACACACCGTGTAAGTCTGATAACCAGCAATGGGCAAAGTAACAGTTCAAATTCAATAGTGTTTATTGTGAAAGTAAAATAATTTAATTTCCTCTGAGTAAATAAAATGCCCACCTTCCAGAGCCTCCTGGTGATGTACTTCTTAAGCTGGACCTGCGATTTTAGGACAACATTGTTGTGCTTGGCTTTTTCGGTAATGTTGTTCAGCCAAGGGTGCTTCAGACACTGTGTTGCACTTAGACGTCCACTGCAACACAGATTTGTAACTTGCAACTAGCTGCTTTAATAAAATCTGGTTTTGCTAAATCTAGTCAGTTCCCAGTCATAGTGACCCTGAACTGAAGTAAGTATGGAAGTATGAATGCTCATTTAGTCCTTGTACCAGTCCAAGATCAAAGTTTTTCTACTTCTGACCCTTACAACTTAACATGCTTAACATAATTCCTGGTTATCTTACAAACCTCCTTTCTCGGATGAGCAGGTTGGAAACAAAATCTTTGGCTTCAGCTGAGACATGCTCAAAAGCCTCCTCATCAAAGTACCAATTTATCATCAGGACATTGTTGAGGGTTTGGCTGTCATCATCACCCAAGAATGGGGACAGGCCACTCAGTCTGCAGGAAAGTAAGAAAGGGAACAGGGCCACATGGCAAATCAATTTTTCACCTTTTTGTGAAAATTGAAGAACCCTTACAAAAGTCACTTGGTCCACACATATAAAGCTGTGACTACAATTGAACCCACAGTGCTGGAGGTGCCTGGCAACAGTGCTACCTGCTGAGCAGGCATCCAAAATTGCTGTGCATTGTATTAAAAACAACAAAAAATCATATATTTAGTTATTTGGCTGAAGCTGTGTAAAGAAGTGCTTTCTCAGAAGAACATAAGATATTTAACTTGTCAGTGTCAGTGGCAAAACGTTTTGAAAAGGTATATACGCCACTTTAAAAACTACATTTTGATCAAAATGCCAGTCAGAATTCACCGTGATTTTAAGCCCTGATCTGAAATGCTGTATGTTCAATTAATTAAAACCAACTGTAAAGTTGTATAGCCGATGTGACATTGACTCACAGCATGTAGGTGACCACCCCGACCGTCCACATGTCAGTGGGGAAAGAGACAAAGTCAAAGTTAACGATCTCTGGAGCCAGAAACTCTGGAGTTCCAAATGACACACGCAGCTTTTCTCTGGGCTTGTACCTGATAAAGGTGGAGTAAAGGAAAGTGTAGCAGAGGAAAGGAAAGAGAGAATGAGCAGAAAAAAGTAAGGAATGAAGACAGTGAAATGTTAACATCTAAATACCATGTGGAACATTGCACAGTTTAGTCTTGATCTGTTTGGTATAAATTTAATTTAAAATTTAAGGAATACTTCATATGGCTGAAATGGTTGTTTCAAAATTATATGCTGATGGAGTGTATCTTCTAGGTGTGAAAGGAACATTCAATTTGGTCTTATATGGTCATTACAATATACGGATATGTGTTGATGCAGGGGCCTTTTCCAGAATGTGCATCTATGACACAGGACCCCCCCCCCCCCCCATCCTCCCACAAATACACTCACTGTGAACCATACAAAGAGGTTTATGACAACCTTGGAAATTGAGACCATACCTCCTGGCCAGTCCGAAGTCAATGATCTTCACCTGGTGTCCAGTGCAACTCAAACAGAGAATGTTCTCAGGCTTTAAAGGAACAGAAACCAGTAATAGTCATTCATCATTGATTATTCTGTCCTACAAGATAGGTAAAGTGATGATGAAAACTCACCTTAAGGTCCAGGTGTAGGACATACATCTGGTGCATGTATTGAATGCCCTGACAGATTTGTTTCACGTAGATCATAGCGTCAAGCTCAGTCAGAGGAGAGCTCTCATCCACAATCCTCTCAAAGAGCTCCCCTCCCTCTACGCTGTAGTCAAGGCCGAAAAGAGAGATTACAGGAGACTCATGACTCTTGGTCCTGGCTTTCATACTCATAGGTGAGGAAGATGAGTGATCTACTTACTATTCCATAATCAACACCACTTCGTTCCTGGCTTCGTAAGCATCGTACAACTGGATGACATTGGGGTGGCTCAACTGGTTCATCACCTGTATCTCATTTAGTGCCGTCTCCTGGACACGCAACACACACAGCAGTCTAAAAGATGATCAGGTTGCTTACTTTACATAATACAAACCAACAATGCACTCTACACCTGGGACAAACGTAGGACTGAAAATGACATACAGACTTATGAGAGAATGAAATGATCTCCCTCAAACATAGAGGAAGACAACAGATAGAATGTAAAAATAGATATTGCAGCATTACACTATTAAATAAACTAATCCTTTTAAGATTATGTAGGGACCTCTAGAATATGGGCATTAGTATTTCTATATATTTCTGTGTACTGTACAATTGTACTGCCCTGTTTGCTCTACTGTACTGTGTTTTTTTCCATATTAGATTAAATTGACTTTATTAATCCCACAATGGGGAAATTCCTTAGAAACAGCAGCAGTAGTAAAAAAAGACAGTATAACAGGATCCATAGGATCAGCAAAAATAACAATATAAGAACAATATAGACAAGTAAACAATAGAAAAACAATTCCAAGCTGTATGAATATTAGTAAAAATATAAAGAAA
Source organism: Gnathonemus echidnorhynchus (assembly GCA_026776725.1). Lineage (NCBI taxonomy): Eukaryota > Metazoa > Chordata > Actinopteri > Osteoglossiformes > Mormyridae > Gnathonemus > Gnathonemus echidnorhynchus. Next base: position 26,705,590 of record JAODJU010000130.1, on the reverse strand, counting down.
AAACATATACGCAATGCTATTTATATGGATGAACAGGGAAGGGGATGAATATGTCACTGCAGTGATGCGTTGTAAAGTCTTATAGCTATGGGGAGGAATGACCGACAGAAGCGCTCCTTCGTGCACTGTGGATGTAACAGTCTGGAGCTGAAGGAGCTGCTCAGAGCCTCCACATTGTGGTGCAGGGGGTGGGAGGGG
>JAODJU010000130.1:26684121-26703109 GCA_026776725.1 Gnathonemus echidnorhynchus | reverse complement strand
GAAAATGTGGTTTCGTGGACGCATGCGTGATGAATGTGCGCATGCGTAGTAGCGGAAGTTACATTTTCGGTAGGTGTTGTCACTACTGAAAATGTTACACCTATAAAATATTGTGATATAAATTTTTGTTCATACCGCCCAGCTCTAGTGGTTCATGAGTAACGGAAACTAACACACACACATACATTGTTCTTCCCCTGTCTCACCCAGAATACCGGCAACTTGGAGGGGCATTACAGTTATTGCTGTATTGCCCACAGCTCAGAGAGTGTACCAGGGCCCCAACAGCGCACTTATTTTTATTTACTTTTCTTTATCCTCTCCTGTTTGCTCTTTAACTGAGATTTGATCTTTTATTATTATCATTAAAACCAACTGTAAAGTTGTATAGCAATTGTATAGCACATTATTATTGTTTCAATGTTTCTTATTGATGCCATTATTATTATGTGTGTTGTTTTCACTTATTATTGCTGATTAATAGATAATATATAATTATACTTCATTATACTTCGGGTGTATTGGCAGCTCATTTCACGCATAGCAAAGTAATATCTAAAACTGCTGCCTGTTACATTGGAGTACATTGGTAAGGTCCCCTACAGGACCAGTTTTACCGACACCACTACACAATTTGCATATTGCAATTACATTCTGGGAGATACACTTGTAGTTTACCCCCAAGGTAAGTGTTGTTTTTCCACAGAGGAGGCACCGTGCAACTAAATTAAATTTTTTTTGTCTTAACATTTATAATTTCCACTCTATGAATTGTTAATTTTATGGTATTAGGAAATTCAGCTAGCTCACCTTCAACTGCTGAGAATCCAGGACCCTATGCCTTACATTATTGTTTAGTGTAACTCTTAAATAGCCAGGACTGTGCTGGGTTACTACATGTATCACCCATTGAAAAAGGGGTTACATTTTGGAGGCACCACTGGGATATTTCCTGTTTACCAGATAAGTAGATAATTGGGTTTTGCTTAGTGTTTCTTTGTTTTATCCATTGCTGTTTTGCTGTGCAACACTTAACATGGACCTTAGTCAGGCTGTTGAGTGGAGTCATGAGGAGAATGTGGATTTATCTCATGCTGTTCTTAGAATGCCACTGGAGGCTGCTAATGATGTGATTAGCCGTGTGCTCAGTACAGTCAAGGTCCTGGGTAGGATGTGGTTGCTGTAGTGACAAGACTGGTAGGCATCTGTATATTTTAGTGGAGACTAGTGCTGAGTTAGATCCAAGCTCTTTGCCCCCCACCCCCCCAAAGTGGGAATTGTGGGTGAAGCAGGGGCGTGGACTATTCATGTGTTGAGTAATTTACTGCCTGCTAACCCTGTCCCTGATCATGATGGTTTTGAAGCCAAGCTAATGGCATTGTTACAGCAGGAAGGCAAGTCTATGGGTGATGTCAAGGTTGTTTTGGGTGCACGCCTCCTAAACCTGATGTCAGCCTAGATCTAGTGAATGCAATAGGCAGGCTTGTTGACCGCTGTAACCAGACATCTGCTGATGTACCTAGCTACAGGAAATTGAGGCTGTTCTCTGGATTGAAGCCTCTTCCTCCCGGTGAGGAAGAGTATGATGTCTGGATGGAGTAAGCTACTCAGATGATCACAGAGTGGCAGTGCAATGATGCTGTGAAGAGGCAGCATTTTGTTGAGAGTTTGCGTGGGCCTGCTGCTGACATTATAAGGTTCCTGAAAATCAGCAGCCCGTGTGACATGGCTACTGAGTACATGGCTGCTCTGGACACTGCTTATGGGTCTACTGAGAGGGGGGCAGACCTTATGGCCTTGTTTCGCCATACTTTTCAAGAAGATGGTGAGAAACTTTCTGTTTTCTTGTACCACTTGAACAAACTTCTTCACCATTCTCTTTTGAGAGGAGGAATCGATGCTGCAGGCTTGAATCGTGCGTGGCTGGAGCAGTTGTTCATGGGTGCTCTCACTCATGACCTTGTGGCTTTGCGCATGCGTATGATGCACACTTTACAAGATCCACCTTTTTCGCAGCTAATGCAGGAGGTGAGAGAGGAAGAGTATTGGGTAGGTTCAAGAGAAAGTGCAAAGGATTCCGCTGCCACTGCTTCTGTTTCTCATGTTCCTGTGACTGCGGCTGTTGCTGTTCCCCATCTGCTTGTGGCTTCAGTGACATCTGAGCTAGACAGTTTGAGGAAAGAGGTCAAGGAGCTGACATTTTTAGTGACAAGACTCTTGACTGCTGCTACTGTGACTCCTGCCACTGCACCAGTCTCACAGTGTGGTGTAGGCCAGAGCACAGAAACCACTGCTCCAGTTGTTTCCATGAGGGCTGTTTCTTCGAGCTTGTCGAAGTCTACTGCATCTTCTCTTTTGCCTGGCATTTTCTGCTATAGGTGTGGGGAAGACGGTCACACTAAGCGAGAGTGCACACTTTCTGAGAACCTGAGATTGGTGAATCAAAAGTTGGTAAAAAAAAAAGGGCCAAGCAGCAGGGAAACTTTCCCAGAGCCCAGTGAGGGAATGGCACTGAGCTCCGTCACGCAAAACATGTTCCGCCCATTGCTCACCTCCAATTAAAGTTGGCCAGTCAAACCTGCCATCTGTATTAGTGGGCTCAGCTGAGATGCCTGTCCAGATAGAGGGGATTTATGCTAAAGCTTTGCTGGATAGTGGTTCTCAGGTCACAGTTTTATACCGCAGCTTTTATCATACATATTTGAAGCATTTGCCACTGCAGCCAGTGAATTTAGAAATATGGGGTTTGAGCTCTCATAAATACCCATATGATGGATATTTGCCTCTTAGGCTCGAGTTCACCAAAGCAATCACCGCTTTAGCTCTGGTGTGTCTTCTCAGACAAAGGAGGGGATAGCTATTTTGGTTGGCACAAACACTCACTTAGTGATAAAGCTGATTCATGTCAGGAACAGGCAGGAGAGGGGTGTCTGAATATCCACCCTGTGTTGCAAGTGGTTTTTCAGTCTATTAAACAGACTTGCGTTTCATTGGATGACATGGATGGGCATGGTACTGTGTGGTACACGAGACCCAAGCCTGCTGTTTTAAAGCCTGGGCAGGAGTTCCAGCTTTTAGGACGGCCTAAGTTTCCTGGTGCACTGAATGACTTTTTGGTCCTTGTAGATCAGTCTGTTTGTGCTGATGGTACGTCTGTCCCTGAGCTTGAGGTTCGACCCGAAGTTCATCCTGTCTCTGCTGTATCTAGCCGACATATTTTGGTCATTGTGAGGAATGTTTCTTCTAGGGAGGTTGTTGTGAAGAGAGGTAGTCCCCTTGCTCACATCTTCCCAGTGCCACATGGTGCCACAGGTTCCAACCACCACTTCTGAGATTAGCCCAGTTTCCTCCTCTTCTTTTGAATAGCACATTCTTCTCCTATGCCAGAGGAGGCAAAGCAGCGCCTCTGGGAGAAAATTCTGCAGAGGAAGGAAGTGTTTTCTTGTAGTGAGTGGGATGTGGGCTGTTCGAAGAACACTCAACATGAGATCAGGTTAAATGACTCACACCCTTTTCTGGAGAGATCTCATCATTTAGCTCCTGATGATCTGGAAGATGTGCAGCAACATTTGCTGGAACTCCAGAAAAACGGAATTTCTGAGTCTAGGATTCTGTATGCCTCACCCATTGTGGTGGTGCGTAAGAAGTCTAGTAAAGTCAGGATGTGTTAATTATTGAACGCTTAACCAGTGGACCACCCCTGACCAATACATTGTTCCCAGAATTGAGGACGCCCTCCATTGCCTCTCTGGTAGCAAGTGGTTCTCAGTCCTAGACTTGAGAAGTGACTACTATCAGATTCCCATGAGCCAGGCTGATAAAGAAAAAACCACATTCATCTGTCCATTAGGGTTCTATCAGTTTGAGCGGATGCCTCAGGGAATCTATGGTGCCCCTGCCACGTTTCAGAGAGTCATGGAGCAGACGGTTGGGGACATGAATTTTCCAGAGGTTCTAGTGTTCCTAGATGACTTATTTGTGTTTGGGCGTACTTTAGAGGAACACGAGGAATGGCTCCTTAAGGTCTTGGACAGATTGAGAGATGAAGGTCTCAGGGTCTCATTAGATAAGTGTCAACTTGGCAGGACGTCTGTGAACTATGTTAGGCACAAAGTTTCACAGGACGGCATAGCCACCAACCCATCTAAAATTCAGGCTATTGTGTTTTGGCCTCAACCTTAGTCGGTAACTGAGCTGTGTTCATTTCTGGGTTTTTGTGGCTATTACCATCGTTTTGTGAGGGGTTTTTCCATGCTGTGCCGACCATTGAATGAGTTGCTGCAAGGCTGCCAACTGCATGTCAGGAAACAGTCCTCACCCTGATGACATTAAACCTTTTCAGCCCTCAGAGCCTTTTGGTCCCAGATGGAGTGACCAGTGTGAGTCTGCTTTTCAGGAGCTTAAGCAGAGGTTAACTCAGGCTCCGGTGCTTGCTTTTGCAGACCCCCAAAAGCCATATGTATTGCATGTGGATGCAAGCCTGGATGGTCTAAGTGGTGTTCTTTATCAAGAGTATGTTGAAGGGTTGTGTCCTGTGGCATTGATTAGGCACAGCCTATCCCATTCAGAGAGGAATTATCCAGCTCACAAGCTGGAGTTTCTAGCTTTGAAGTGGGCCATTGTCGATTGGCTTCATGACTATCTTTATGGGACCACCTTTGAAGTCAGGACTGACAACAGCCCGCTGACTTATATAACTCAGTCTGCAAAACCGGATGCCACTGGTTATCGATGGCTGTCTGCTTTGTCCACCTATAATTTCAGCTGGAAGTATAGACCTGGGTAGCAGAACCGGGACACTGATGTGCTGTTGAGACGCCCTCACAACAGTCTGTCCCCTGATGATGAGTGGCAAGAGATTCCAGCCCCTGGTGTCCGAGCTATTTGTCAGGTTGTGTCCACCCAGAGAACAGGTTGTCCCTCTTTTCCATGTTTTGTAGTCATGAGTCGGCTGATCCTAAAGCATACTGTCATGTCACTACAGTAGAGCTACCTATTTTCAGTACTAATGAGCTTCAAGAGGCCTAGAGGGGCGATCCTTCTATAGGTGAGGTCTGGCAAGCTGTTACTCTGAAGAAGTCTGCTAGTAGCATCCAGACTAAGCATCCTGACATGAAGGTCCTAAAAAAGAGTGGGCAAAGCTCTCCATTGATAAAATGTTGTTGTATAGGACAGTTAAGCAAGGTGATCAGCGGGTTAGGCAACTGGTCCTCCCTAAGCGCTTCCACAACCTTGTTCTAAAGCTGCTACATGATGACATTGGCCACTTAGGGTTCGATAAGTCATATGGTTTGGTTCGAGCCAGGTTTTATTGGCCTCGCATGAAGCTTGATGTCGAGAAGTATTGCAAGACTTGTGAGCGCTGAATCAAGTGGAAAACACTGCCTCAGAGTGCTGTTCCTTTGTCGCATATCCAGAGTTCTGGGCCCATGGATCTGGTATGCATTGATTTTCTTTCGATTGAGCCAGACTCTCAAAATGTCTGTAATGTGTTGGTTGTGACAGACCACTTTACTCGTTAAGCACAAGCCTTTCCCCTAAGGGACCAGACTGCTGTCACAGTGGCCAAGACTTTGTGGGATTCATTGTGGTCTGCCCACCCGCATTCAATCTGACTTGGGTAGGGACTTTGAAAGTTGGTTAGTGACTAAGATGCTGACCATGTTGGGGGTAAAGAAGTCAAGAACGTCTCCTTACCACCCTCAGGGTGACCCACAACCTGAGAGGTTCAACAGGACTTTGTTGGACATGTTGGGCACCCTTGAGGCCCTCACTGTTCTTCTTCATCAGGATCCCGATGGGGTAGGGGCTGGAGCCACCCTGCTTCAGCGAAGGTGAAGTTTGCCCTTCCCACTGCGCTGCTTCCACCGTCAGGTTCTCCAGCATAGCATAGTCCATCACCACATAGGTCTCCTCACCATTTGTTCTAACGACCTTGTCATCCTAACTCGGAATGCACACACCAATACGTGACCTCCAGGTATACGATAGGATCCAAATTTGAAGATGAAAATGAAGTTCCACAGCACACAACTCTTCTTCCTTGTGACGATAAGCACTTTATTGAACAGGAAAAAGTAGTGGCTCTTTCTGCTGAAGGCTTTCCAGATGCTGATGTCTTCAGAACACGTGGCCACCTCGCCCCACTTCAGCAGCCAGCGGAACACGGAGATGAGTGGAAAGGGCTTGATCTTGCCAAAGTCCAACTGGCGCTGGATCATGTACATCTGCTCAGTCCTCTCCATGGTCAGAGCTCTGTCGTTGCATTTCTTTACCAGCTTGCTGATGGCCTTCAATGCCCACTCTGCAGCAAAGTACTCAGCTGTGTCCTTTGGTGTTTTCTGCCAGATGGTGTCCATGAGCAGCGGGAGCCTGGTCACCCTCTGCATGGGCAGGATGAGGAAGGAGAGCATGGGAAGTCCTCCACATTCTGGCTTCATCTGGATCTGCTTCAGCACCTCCTTAAAAGGGCTAGTGGTGGACAGCAGGTTCTGGAGCGCCCTCTGCTGGAAAAATTTGTTGGCACAGTAGTTGATGTAGTGGTAGTGGTTTGCCTCGTGGTCGTGTATGATGTCTCTGATGTCACGGATCAAAGGGTTTTCATGGTGCCGTTTCTTCAGGTCATCAAAAAACGGTGACTTGCAGCCTGGATGTCTTAGATATTTGAAAAGAGATGGTGATGCTCTGTCACTGCCTGTCATGGTGTTATGCAGCTCCTTGCTGGCCCTGAAGTGACGTACCAGGATGTTCAGGCTGTGCAGGTATGAGTATTCGGATGTGATGATTTCAAATATGGCCTACTGTCGCTTCCTCTCTGATGCCAATATATTCAGGAGAATACCAGGTTCTTTTACCTGTGGCAGTTGGCCCCAGATAATATGGGCAAGCCTGTAGCTCTGGACCACGATGCTACGGTCTGGTTCTCCTTCCTCATCCAACCCATGCAGAGCAAGATGTAACCCCTTTTTCAATGGGTGATAGTAACCCAGCATCGGGCTGAGCGATATGGCCTAAAAATTCATATCGCAATAATTTGAAGTTATATCATGATATACAATATATATTACGATACCTGACATTTAATTACCAAATATTAATTAAAACCAAAGTTTAATACAGTAAATGCTTTATTTTAAACCATACATAACATAGCTATAACATAGGAAACTCTAAATATGTAAATAAATAAACCGGGCAACTGCAACAAGCAAAGTATTAATTTCTCTAGAGGTTTTGTGCTAAGAACACAAGCCTGTCAACAGCTTCTGGCTTGAGTGATGCCCGGTGGAATGTAACTACATTCCCACTGGTACTAAATACCTTTTCCGATGGGGAACTGGTTGCAGGCACACACAGATACTTTTGTGCCAAATGTTTGAGGTTTGGGAACATTTCCTTGTGGACCTTGCAAGGGATTTGATTCACTGTCAGCGCCAACAGATTGCACGTAGGCAGACAACTCTGCTTTCACTTGCTCTCCGAGTGGTGGTGTGGCATTTTTTAAATTAGTTTCTGGTTATTTGTATGTTTTTACCATTCATTCCCCAAAGCTAAGCATCGTGACAAACCAATGAAATTCAATACTAATCAAATACAATTTTTATTTGCGTGTGACAACTAATGAAGCCGTTTTAGTGATCTTTATTGATAATAAAAAATTATCAATAAAAAGCTAAACAAATACTCACCAATTGTCCACTAATTCATGCTTACAACTTTGACTATATTAGCCCCAGTATCTGTCGTGATGCACACTTGACGAGTTTCTGAGTAGTTCCATGACATGAGAGCATCTTTCAGCCCCTGTGCAATTATCTCTCCATTATGATTATCCGGGAAAAAACTCATTTGGAGGCACAAATCTTTTTAGCTTCCACTCATGGATGTAATGAACTGTTAAACTAAGATAAGGTTCTGCCGGACCAAAGATCTGCAGTTGTGGCGAAGTGGCTCACAAGTGTCAGCTGGTCGGCCACCTTTTTCTCTCACTGAAATATACAAGTTCGGTAGCGCTTTCTGAGCAAAAGAATTTGCGACCAGGCAGTTGATACTTTGGGTCCAGCGTCTGTATGAGATTTTTAAAACCAGGCTTTTCCACTGTATTAACTGGGACCATATCTTTGGCGATATGTTTTCTTATTGCGTCCGTGATCTCTCTCCATTTTGCACGGTTTTGTTCGTACAGGATTGATTTAGCAAACGAAGCAGCCAGAGTCATTTGCTTCTGGGATGGCTCCTTTCGTATTTTATTTGGTGTAGGCGCAGATGTGGACATACGGAATTTGATGCATTCTTCATTTTGCAGTCGATGGCTTTTCAGGTGATGAAAGAAGTTTGTGGTACTGCTACTTTTTGTGGCAATGGGCTTGCGGCATACTTTACAGATAACTGTGTTTTGCTCAATGTCTGCCTTGCGATATCCAAACCACTGACAACCCGTGCTGTTTTTCTTGGGAATCAAATTGTCACCTTCCATCTCGAATTAACGTATTTGAAATCACGTTGGCATTCACCTTTCTCTCTGCTTTTTTGCTTCGCTATGCACGCATGCGATATCAGAGTGTTCTGGATGGGTGGGGGAGTAAGCGGATGGGCGGGGGAGTGAGCTGTCGGCTTTGAGCTGACAGAAAAGCGAAACTCTAAAGGGAAGTACATGCTTTTTGCTTAACAAACGCGATAATTTGTATTCGATGTTCAAGATATAGTCATTTACCACATCGCACGTGGAACAAGCCGCGATACATTGAGTGTATTCGATATATTGCCCACCCCTAAACCAGCACAGTCCTGGCTATTTAAGAGTTACACTAAACAATAATGTAAGAAGCAACGGGGTCCTGGATTCACAGCAGTTGAATGGTGAATTAGGTGAATTTCGCAATACCATAAAATTAACTATTCAAATAGTGGAAATTGCAAATGTTGAGACAAAAAAAAATTAAATTTAGTTGCGCGGTGCCTCCACTGTGGAAATACAACTCTTACCTTGGGGGTAGTGTACAGGTGTATCTCCCTGAATGTAACTGCAATATGCAAATTGTGTAGCGGTGTGGGCAAAACTGGTCCTGTAGGGGACCTTACCAATGTACTGCAATGTAACAGGCAGCAGTTTTAGATATTACCTTGCTATGCATGAAATGAGCTGCCAATACACCCAAAGTATAATGAAATATAATTATATATTATCTTTTAATCAGCAATAATAAGTGAAAAGAACACACATAATAATAATAATGGCCTCAATAAGAAACATTGAATGGATTCATCATGATAATAATAATGATAATAATAAAAGACCACAACTCAGTTAAAGAGCAAACAGGAGAGGAAAAAGAAAAAATAAATAAAAATAAGCGGGCTGTTGGGGCCCTGGCTAACGTGTTTGTTGGGTAACTGTTTATATATAAATAGCTAATGTTAAGGTTAACATTTTTGATAACTGTTTAATAGTTCAGTGTTGCTGGAACGTGAGCTTTACTGACCTCGCAAAATTTCTCATAAAGATTGGGATGTTGGTCTTTAAGATGCTTCGCCAAGTTTGACGTGCTACTTGACTTCGTTGCCACAACTTTGTAGCACTGTTTGCATAGAGGCTTATCGACATCCTTAGCCTTTCCATGCTCTTCTGCAAAGTACTTCCAAACGGCACTTTTGCTTGTTTTTTTTTTTTTTTACTAAGGCAGCTTGCGAAGTGCCTTCAACTGCAGCATATGCCACATTCGGCCAACTCGGTATGTGTGTGTTAACCAGCGCGAATGCGTTCAGCAGCTATTGAGAGGAGGGGAGGGGCTGCGAGAGTCTGTGCGTGTGTCACTACCGAAAATGTTACACCTACCGAAAATGTAACTTCCGCTACTACGCATGAGTGAGACAGGGGAAGAACAACGTATGTGTGCGTGTTAGTTTCCGTTACTCACGAACCACCGACCAGGCCAGGTGAATCGGATCGTAGAAACGCAGAGTGACGCAGCAGATGCTCCTGGGCTAATGGTCTAAGTGTGGGTCCGTCCATCCAGCAAGATGCTGCCAACCTCCAAATCCACAGCCAGCTGGCCATGTCCCGATGACACAGTAGATCCACTGAAATGTCGATTGCTTTCCGAGACAGCGGGAACGTTAGCGGTGGAGCTGGGCTAGCGGTGATCAGCCAACCAACTCGGTGAACAATTCAGCAAGTCCTCGAGCTAACTTAGCTAGCGCTGGCAGCTAAGTTAGCTATCGCCAGTAGAGAAAGAAAAAAAAAAACTTTACCACAGGAATCACACCGGAGTTCCTCACACACTTTACGCCCCTTCGACCGTCCTTCCTCACCAAAACCAGCGCTGCCAACCATAACCAAAAAAAAACCCGTCACCTTACTCTCCTCTCCTCAACCATCGTTATTTCTCTTCAGGCGTAAACCCCCTCCACACGCTCGTGACTTCGTGGGCATTAGGCATTGCCAAAAATATATAAGAAGTACAATATTGGTCAACAGTGACATCAATTGAACCCCAAAGCATGCTGGTAAATGAAGTTAATACATTAATACATACGATTTGAAAAGAAAAAAAAACACAGTACAGTAGAGCAAACAGGGCAATACAATTGTACAGTACACAGAAATATATAGAAATGCTAATGCCCATATTCGAGGTCCCTACAATTATGCAGCACTGCACATATATTTTATGCATTTATGAGTTACTAAACTTTTTGTGTGTAGTCAGCAGGCCTGCACGTGTCATATGCAACTTTCGAAAAAAATTCCTCTCTAATTCCTTATGCACACCCTGCGATATAGGCCTATCAAAACCGCAATGGCGAAAGTCACAATGCTGAAGGGTGGACTGTACTTGCAATAAAATTATATCCTCTTCCCAAAACTGTGACACTACAATATGAATAAAGAAACCTGAATGTAAGAACAGGACACACACCTTCTCTTTAGCATTCCGTGCTGTTATGATCTTTGCCGCCAGCTTCAATCCAGATGTTTTTTCACTGCACATGTGCACTCTGCCAAAGCGCCCACTGAAGCAAAAATGACAGCAGCACTGTCAAATGGGCGCTTTGCCATGCTATGGTACAGCCACATGTGGGCAGCTGTACCTTAGAAAGTCACTCTTCTCCCTGCGGATATTCACTTCCCTCTATGCTAAACATAAGCTGTTTATATTTTTTGATTTTATATCTGTATATATTAGAAATACATCAAATATCAGCCTGCACCCCAACAAGTTTCTTTTGGATGATACTGTTTTATACTGTGCTATAATTATTATAAATAAATTACTATGTATTAGTCTGAACATCGCAGATCTTTTGTAACAATATACTAATGTTAAGAGAATTGATAGGATACTAGTCTTGTCACAGTGTATTGATATTTGTCCTTATTACGTCATGATATAACGAACATGCAAAATGCATTGCATGTAAACTTTTATTTATAGCATGTAATTATATAATTACCCTTGATAGATCACTATTATATAGTATAATCAGTCTACATTAGTATCCCATTAGAAATTCTGCACTGGTGAACTGGTGAATGTGGAATACTCACATAATAATCACATCATTATAGTAGTGATTCCCAACCCAGTCCTCAGGGACCTACAGACGGTCTGCATTTTTGCTCCCTCCCAGTTCCCTTCCAGTTTTGACTGTCTGCGGGTCCCCAAGGACCAAATTAGGACACATTGCTTTATAGTAATCAGTGTATTGCATCAATATTAACAAAGATGTGCTTCATAGGATCACTACCAAAGTGTTGATTATAAATGAATCCTTGCTAATGTAGTTCTGCTAAATGATGGAGTAATTGTGAAGGGTTAGTGTCAGCACTGTAGCTCTCACTATCACAAGGGGATCAGCATGGCATTCCTCTGTGACTCCATGGGGTCATAACTTACCCCCCCAGAAGAGATTGGGTGTCGATGGTAAAGGACTCGACGGGTTGGCTGGGCCTCAGAGATACAATGCGATGAGGGAAAGGGGCAGGAAGCGGAGGGTCGTCATCTAGGACACAGAGACGGCATCAGCATTAGCATCGTGCTGTCTATGTTTACAGCACCAGGAGGCAGGTATAGATTCTGTCTCTTCTGAACAGTGAGCTGCAATCTACTCTGACACTGTGCCACGATGTATCCCTCTTTAGTATGAATGTCTGTCACAATTCAAATCAATTTGTAAAGATTTTGGCCCTAACTGAGAGGGAGAGGCCAGAGAGTACTATCAGACAAGATATTTTGATGCAGCTTTCTGTGGGACAAAATCATCACATCTTAGGTACACAAGTCCATTTATTTATTTGTTTTTTGATAGCCCACTGGGACAGAGTATGAAATGAAAAGTATTTCATGTTTGCAGTGTCTATACTAGATCTGATAAATTGTGAAATGAAAATCTAAGACCGAGATATTGACAGAAAAATTTGTTAAGATACTTTTAATATCTATCTAATCATATCATTTAATTTAATTAATTTTATGTTTATTTATTTACTTGCATTATCTTATTTTATATGAATGCTATGCTGTGAGACTAGTTAGTGCAGCAACAAATAGTTTTAATCAGGTTTGGTGACCTTGTAGTTAGTGCTCTAGTTAGGGGTCCAGATTGTAGTGGAAAAATTAGTAAATCTAGGAGGCTTCAGCCTTGTTTTTGCTCGTCACAGTGTTGGAGTAGCAGCACCTGTGCCACGGCGGGAGCACTTTCACTTATCACATTATCATTTGCACATGCTTGGGCGATTTTCTAATTTGAGGTGTCGAGCGCCCTCAGAAAGCTTTGATCCAGAAGATTTTCCAGCAGTACAATGCTGGCTCTGCGCCTCCTCGGGATTCCAGCGGGATCAGCATAAGACCCGTCTCCCATTTCGATGGTGAGGCCATAAGGTGACGTAGGCTTCACTGGGACAAGGCCAAGGTGCTGCCCTTCTGAGACCCCTCCTGGAGAACAGTCTGGGAGGGGCAGGATGCTTTGCATCCTATGAGGATTATATGGTCAAATTCTCAACCGATGCATTTTGGATTTCGTTCCTGAGGTGTCCACCGCGTTGGCTGATTGATTTCCCTTAAGAGGAAAATGAATGTTTATTAGTCAGTCATTATTTTGGTTTTATTTGCCACGGTCTTATCCACCTTATTTTCAGGGGGACTTTGCTCATAGAATATTTGTGCAGAACATTCGTTTACACATTTCTGGTTGCTATTTCTCTTTTCGTCTGCCCGTGAAATTTGTAGGTTAGATGCTAAATTGGGCTGAGATTTAATGGAGATTTGTGACTTTGTTATGGATTCTAGAAAAAGTTTTATTACGTGCGCTGAACGAAGAAGAATCCTAGAGCAAGACTGTCGCGACCATAGACTGCTTACCCTGAACTTACAGAAACTCCCTAGCATCAATTTGTTTTTTTCTTTTCATTTTGTTGACAAAAGACAAATAGAGGAACCGACCCCAGAATAGTTATGGTACCTTAACTTAGAGAGCTAGTGAAAGGAAGCTACTGTACTGTGGTATTAATATGGTGCCGTTTTGTTTGATCGTTTGATAAAGTATTTTGACTGTGTCAGTTATCATTTCCTTTGACTTTTGATAGGTCATGGCTTATGTTTCCTGCTGCTAAAGTGATGACATCACTTTGTAATCATGCTTACGATACAGAATCCTTGTACTGACATGTACTCCTGCATTTTTATGCATTTATCTACACAGACATATTGTATTAATCAGACTGTACTGATCATTGTCCAGTTTGGTCTAAACCAGTTATGTATCTGCTGTATGTACAAGAGCCTGTGGCATCCGGAGACAAATTCCTTATATGTTCGAACACACTTGGCAAAATAAACCTAATTTTGATTATGATGTCGAATGTCAATCTTCAGAATCAGTAGAGAAATGACAGAGGAAATTTCCAATAGACCAAAGGCAACAAATCAAAATGCAATGACACAATCAAAATGAAGGCGAGGCTGAAAAACGATAGCATGCTAGCATGCACACGTTGTAATGGGCACATAATCTGTGTTGTGATTTAACCTTAGTTTCTGCTCAGTTTACACTTTAGATTGTTGCCTGTAGCAATACAAACTGCTCACAATAAAAATGGAATTACCACACAAATAAAAGGTAGTTATTTCCGAATTCCAAAATAAGGTGGATAATAATAAATGATAACACTTTACATTAACTGCACCGTCAACATGCATTCATAGGACATTCATAAGTAGCATATAAGCATACCGTAACATCCTGATAAGCCTTATAACTACTTAATAAACATTAATAACAAACATTATATGATTATATAATTATAATGTTTATTATCATATAATATTTATCAATGTATATGCTGTTAAGGTTTGTTAGAATGTTAAGGCATACTTACGTGCTGCTTATGAATTGTTCTATGAAGGCATTATGAAGGTGCACTGAATGTTCTATGAATGCATTATGAAGGCATTACGAAGATGCAGTTAATGTAAAGCGATAATGCCAGGAGAAACTAAGTAATCAGAACACCTGAGCAGCCTTCCTTCAGCCGTGGTGCTGCACATAGGCGTAACGTCAGATAGTAGGCAGCTCTCAGGGAGACTCAGCTGTTCAGACACATTTGTCTACAGCCGGAATGCACAGATCTCTGTACCTATCACCTTGCAGCAGGTCTGTGGTGGTGCCTTTGGTCTGGGAGGGGCTGCGGGTGCTGGGCTGATTTCAATCTGTATACTGGAGGCCACTGAGTGTTTCCTCTGTGCTGATCCTGGAGCTGAATTGCCTGCCTTTGCCAGCTGGCTGGGAGAACCTTCTGAACTCTGCAGCCTGTCAGGTCAGTATAATGTATACATTTAATCCGTGGCATAACAAACAATAACAATAAAAAAAGTACAATGACACCATTTTCTTCATGAAAAGTGCTATAATGATGAGGATAATAACAATAACAATAGTAATAAGTAAAAAAGGAAGTTTATGAACAAACTCTATGTTGGCTTCAAAACATTTTGTAATTCTGGGGAACTTAAAGTGGAGTATATAAACAGTGATTAATGTTCCCATTAAAGTCAATGAGTGAAAGTCTCTGCCCACTTTTTCGAACCTTGAACCACAGACACCTTTTGACCAGCTGTGCAAAGTTTGGGGACACTGCCATCTAACGTGACAGTTTTAGCTCCCATTGACTTTGAATAGATGAAATTTGATTGGCTGGAGGAGAGGATCTGGGTTCAAGGACGTCCACCACATGTGGTCAGTAGCTTTATTGTGACCCAATGACTCAAGTTTGATTCAAGTTTGGTGAGATTAGCTTCAAAGCTTTAACAGTGGCAGCAGTTTGAAAATCCTCCCTGTAGAAGTGAAGGGAAAAAATGGGATGTTCAACAGGATGTCCCAGTAAGATGGAGGGTGGGATAGCATAGAGAACCACAAGCACACCCCACCACTATGGAATGAAGAAGTGTGGAAAGTTTGATGACTGGACTCCTAAAACTGTAGGGGGAGAAGCAAATAGAAAATTTGGGGCGGAGAAGAAAACAAACAGTATGTTGGATTTTTCAAGATAACATAATAATAATAATAATAATAATAATAATAATAATAATAATGATGATGATGTAGCAGATTTAAGTCCATCATTAGTAAAATATCAATGTTTTTGGTATTAAAACATATTTTCTTGATATATAAAAAAGGTCATGGATGACTGGTTAGAATTATGCCAGTCTGTATTGCTCTCACTGAATGTTAGGCATGTGCTTTTTACAGGAGCATAACAAGCAGTTTTGGGAGCAGAGGATGCCTGTGACTAACAGTGGTATACATTAAAATGCCAGACTGTTACACAAGCAAAGGATTAAACCTGAGTGAAGCCAAAGTGACTATAAATGAGACTGACAGAGTTGGGGGGCTGATTTTTATAGATGTGTGTGTAAAGAGCAGTGCTCACAAAGATCGGAGATAAGGTGAGTCAAGGTCATGTATAATAGTCTCATTAAAATCTATAAATAACATTGAAAATCCAAATAATAACGGAATATTCACATTAACCACTAAATGTTCTAACAGTCCCTGACAACCTTTCTGATCTGTTGTGGAATTCCCCAATCAGGCAATGAGTTAATGACATCCTCTGCCTTTTATGTAATAACTTGCATTGTCACATACAGCAAAGCCTTTGACAGTTAACATATCAATTCCGTTCCTCAATTCCAATATGTCTTTCCTGGTGACCCCCCCAGCTACTGTCCAGACTCACAAAGGGAATTTCGCACTTTACCTCTGCAGTGACACTGGGCAGCTGCTGACATGCCGGAGCGTAGAGCCTTCGTCCGTCGCTTTGGGAACTGTCAATAGCGACTTCTCTGCGAGCTCGTCTGGCGTTTTCGATTTCTCGGGTTCAGGAACTGTCACCAGCGACGCGTTTGGCAAGGAGGCCTTCCTGCTGGCCTTGGGCTCTGTCAGCACACCGCCAGATGTCTCCTTAGCCGCGGCGCATGCTGCTTGTCGCTGCTCCCCCTGACTAGCACTCTCCGGCTCTTTTCTATTGTCCTGTTTGTCTCCAGCCTCCTTCCCCTCTCTGAGCCCCAGCTTTGTCTGAGTTAAGGATTTCCTCCTTCTCCCGCTCCTGTCACTCTCTGTCCTCACAGATCCTTCCTGCACTTTGGGGACATTGACTCTGGGTGACTGTGCTGAGGGTGCAAGTTCTGTTCGGTTTGTCTTGTATACCCTCTGACCCTTGTTATCGGCCTTTCCCTCTTCATCTATCTGCTGTGTTGGTGCACCTATGATGCAAGATCACAGAACAAAATCAAATTTCAATAAGAAATTTCAATAAAGATTTTCTACAATGATAAAGTCCATGTTTTTTAGATTCCAGCGACCCGCTTTCACAAGAAATAACTTTATTTCCCACCTCTTTTGGCAGGTGGCTGGGTATCCCGTAGTGTTATGCTCTGATTTCTGTTTCCCAAATTAAACAGTGCCTCCTATAGAATGGGTAGAGAAATGACAGAAGAAATTTCCAGTAGACCAAAGGCAACAAATCAAAATGTAATAACACCATCAAAACGAAAGCATGGCTGAAAAATGAAATGCTAAGGGGCTAGCATCGGGCGGTGAGAAACCGGCAAATGTGAGCAAACTGTAAGGGTATGTAAGTAGTGGGAGAAAGCAAAAACAGAGGAGCACTGGAGAAAGGAATATACTTTACAAAAGATATTTAACCAAAGTCTGCTCAGCATTTAGTTCAGCAAAATAAGTTACCAAACAACACAAACCATGCAGACATCTTGAATGGTTTGGATAAATTCTTTTTATAAAACCAAACTTTTATATATTTTTTAGATGCTCTAACATACAGTTTTACACTTCACAAATTTAATAAACAGGTTAAAAATACTCCCTATTCTCTGTAGTACAACAGTGGGATGCCCTTTTTAATTTAAATCTACAACCAATTGTCCCTTTTCTAATTCCCTAACTGCTGTTTAACCACCGTGCCATGCGATGCTAGCCGAAACATATATCAAGAAAAACAAACACAAGCACCTTTCTTTCTCCAGTGGGTAATCCCAGTGGCACTTTGAGGGAGGATGGGGTCCTATTTGGCAGCTCTTTCCCAGGTGCAGGCTGGATCCCTGGCTTGTTGGCCCCCTCACGGCCAGGTGGCAGCCTCCGTTTCTCAGGCACAACTGACACAGGCCCCTGTAAGACAGCGTGCATGGCCAGCACCAGCTGCTCCAGGGCCTCCAGGCGCCGAGCCTGCTCCTCCTGCTGCTGGGCATGCCGCTGGCAGGCACCGCACTGCGCGCACACTGCACGCGACAGCAGCTGCTCCAGTGCCCGGCTCAGGGTGTCCACCTTCTCCTCCAGCGCTGTCATCTCCATACTGCTGCTAGAAGGTCTTCTCTCTGACCCCATTGCATGCCGCTCAGACATATACTAACAGCCACGATACCTAAAGTGACAGCAGTAATTCTTAACTCCACCCCCCACCCCCCCGCCACCTAACTCACAAATACGCAATACCCAGGTTAACATGGCAGGACAAAGAGAGCAGCTCGGCCCCAGTGAACACGTGTCGAGCATGACTCCCTGAGGCCCAGGGACATTCAGCATTATGGAAAAGGCTGATGGGTTGGTACATCCTGTCAGATGCCAGCGCTATCTCCATCAACTGTACGCACAGCTCCAAATATAGGGGCCAGCAGAAAGGACTGGGGCAGGGGGTGTTATTAGCAGGCTTTGATAACAGAGGTATGTGAGGAAGGCCAAATGAATGTCATGCCTGCTTGGAAGAGGAGGGGACAGATAGTTTTTTCCATTCCTCTCCATTGAACGCACAGACAAAAACACTCCCGTGTTTGGATGGAGGACGTAGGAGCTAGGATTTTACCACTAATGGGGAGGGGGGGTTGTGCGCTGGCATTTGTATCTCCCTGATCATAGGAATACAATGAAGGAAAAACAGAGAAAGGAGGGGGACAACCAAGAGGGTCACTGCTACACAGGCTGTTTTTCTGGGTCCTATTTTAGTTCACGTCGGAACTCTCGCCCTTAGCAGGGAGAACAATTGATTAATGGAAACAGATGTATACCTGTAGCTCAGGAGGCTTTCTTGAACAGGGTAAAAAGTTTGTCAGCTTCTTGGGGAGATAGACGTCAAGGGCAACACAGCACATATTCTTGAACATTTGATCATCAAAAATAAGCCTTGAGCTTTAAAGAACGTTACTTGTTTTTTTTTTTTTTTTTAAACAAGTGAGGCAGATGGACAAATAAGGCACAAAACACAAAGCGGACACAGTAAAACAAAACCAACAATACAGTGGTACCTCGGTTCTCGAACTCATTAGAACTCGAATTTCTTGAAAGTGGAACAAACCAGTTTGACCTTGAACTCGATCTGAATATCAGAAGTAGAACCGTGAACGCTGACCTAATATAAATTGTACGCGCCAGGAAATGAGTGATACTACAATGCAATTCTTACTTGAATGCCTTC
>JAODJU010000130.1:26664582-26684021 GCA_026776725.1 Gnathonemus echidnorhynchus | reverse complement strand
TGGTTTTCCATTATTTCTTATGGGAAAAATTCGATCGGAACTCGAACTTTTTAGGATTCGATCCGGAGTCCGGAACGAATTAAGTTCGAGAACCGAGGTACCACTGCACTCCTGTTCAGATTGTACTTGCAGCATTTTATTTGCATTCACATCTTCCTGTATCCCCATACAATCAAAACTACAGATGAGAACTAAATCCTTGTATTTTCTTCCTGTATTTTTTTCCAGATGTGAAAAATTATACTTTGTCATATGCTTCTGACACGCAAGTCAAAACATTTATCCACAGACATTGACAGGCAGACAAGCCAATTAAGACTGAACATATTGACATAAGTTAACATTCCTGGGTGATATTTTAAAAGTTTAAGTCAACCCTAGAAATTCGAAAATCACTTAAGTACCACCCCAATTGGTATTTGGTCGAATGACATAAATGGAATAAGTCATTGTGACCAAAGTACCATCATTAACAGTAAGTTAAAAATAAGCCAAATAGAAACACAAAGGCAGCCACACTTAAACAAAACTCAAATATGAAGGTGTACAGAGGGGGTGCCAAGCCCCGCCCACAGGCAGTAAAAATGCCACAAGCTTATTTCTCCCAAAACAAAAAGCAGCAGCTGCCCAAACAGAAAGATCAATCTTATAACGCAGGATTGAACTTGGCTGTGGCTGCCTGCAGCCAGCCCCCAATGAGACTGCAGAAATAACCTTCCCTTGGCATTGTTCACACGCTGCCTGAAAGGGGAAACCCTTTTGGTCACAGCACAGGATGTACCAACCTGAGAATAGGGATGGACGAGGATGGCAGGACGATGAGGAAAACCACTAAATCAACACAAGCATTGTGTTTTTAAAAAAGTCTTTTATTGTAAACTGACTGGTAGAAATGTACATAAATTATTCTTCGGAATAAGACTTGATGTAAAATATACAAATTTAGAACAGAAAAACTGAAGCATTTAAGTAAACACACAGGATATAGGAAGAGTAGGCATTGTATATACAAACCAGGCCATGTCCATTCACCACAGAGGGCAGTACTGGAGATCTGCTCCTGTGCTAACTGCTGGCACTCCAGCAGTAACTACACTCTGTACTCCAGTATTTCCCAATTCAGTCCTCAGGGACCCAGAGCCAATCCATGTTTTTGCTCTCTCCCTGCTCTGGAGCAAAAACGTGGATTGTCTGTGGATCCCCATGGACCAGACTGGGAGAAATCTGCTCTACTCCATTCTTTTTTAAAAGAAATACTGAGGGAAAAACCCTCCTTTCCATTAGACATGCTGCTAAGAGGCAGTATGTCAATCCAGAGGGCCTCAAAAACGGAAACGATCAGAGAAGTTGGGAGACTGGGGCACAGTAAGCGAGACCTCACTCTTCTTCACCTCCAGCTGTTTGTAGCGCCTGATTGGTTGTGCTTTGTGAACCTGGAGGGGGAAGAGAGAAAGATTTCTCTTACTGAATATTACTGAAATGGAGCCATGCTATAGTTACCAGTAATTGTGTACAGGAAAAAAAATTACACAGATTCACGGACATGAAGACTAATTTTAAGGGTTATGTGGGATTTTGTCCTTCCTACCCCCATGTAGAAAGCTGGTGAATTACCAGCATATTGCACAAGTATTGGACAGTACAGGAGAAAGAAAAAAAAAAAAAGTGTTGGACTGAGGTGATCATTTTCCATCACAGTATGACAGCAAAATTTCTCCTCACATCACATTAAGATCTAAGTGCCCATCTTGACAGTTAGGATCTATATTACCTGCTCCTGTCGGAGGTGAGCAATCTCCTCCTTCTCCTTCTCCTCGCGCTCCTTTCTCTCCTGCTCCTCCATGCATGCCCGCTGAGCCTCTCTCTCAGACAAGGCACGATCATACTCCTGCCTTTCTTTAGCCCTTCGTTCTGTACTCAGCTGGAACACGTCCGACACTGTAGAGTGAGAAATGGTTTCTAAAGAAGGGCCCAAAGTTAGGGGATGGAGATAAGGGCAGGAGGGCGACAGAGAAAGGAAAGACAGCCAACAAAAACCAGTTAGACGCAACAATGAAGCCCAGCATACATTACTTGCGACAGGCAACCAGTGCAAAAGCAAAAGAACAGGCAAAAGTTAAAATTGCTCAAACAGCTAATGCAGGTTACAGGACACTTACCAAGTGCTGGGCGATTCTCCTTCTTGGGTACAAAGGGCTCCTTATGGACAACTGCACTGGGACGAGCCTTGAAGGTGGCAGCCTCAGCTTGCTGCTTCAGTTCCTCCTTCATCTGCATGGTGGAAAGGTACAGCTCAGCATCTAAGCATGATGCTCTCTAACCCCATGGTCAAGAGTCACCAAGTAAGGCCAACTCATTCCATGGAAGTCCTGCTCTTCACAGAATATTGCATGTGCAGCCTCATCATCACCCGAAGGGAGGGACACGAGTTACCTTTAGCTCCCAGCGCTCACTCTTGGCAGCTCCGCGCTCATCAATGAGGAGTCGGAAGGGCTCGGCTTTGGTGGGCTCGAGGAGCTTTTTCTCAGGAAGGTGGACCTCATGGAAGTCAGGCAGCGGCAGGGCCTTGAACTTATGGACCTACAAGGTTTTCAAATGGCAGCATAAATCAGCATCATACGGTTCCATGGTTGAGGTGACGAGGTAAATTTTGTCATCAGGGACTGGCTGTAGACGGCTGCAGTAGCTCTAGTGGAGACCTTGCACGTCCATGAGCAAGATAATTGATTTAGCATTTCCAGTAGGTTGGTAGCGTCAACTTTCACAGATCACCAGACAATGACGAGAGTCAAAGAATAGCTGTTGTAATACCTATGGTGAACAGCTGCATGAGGAGAGAGTCCCTGCATATCTAATTTTTCAACCTGTCCGGATATTATACCTAGATGTAGAGTATTTTAAAAAGCAGCACTATTCCGGCATTTTGAAATCTTGGTAATAAAGTTGCCTGAGCGGGTGGGATCACAGCTTATTTCAAAATAGTGTTATGCCTTATTACCGTAATACCCCCCAAGTCTTGACCAATAACTTGAAAAACTTTTTGCAAATGTTTACCTGTTTCACTACACTGCCTATATTTCTACACCTGCTTTCTCCTGGCCTGGTGGAATAACACTGCTGTATGCAGGCACCGACCACAGCTGTCTGCACCCACAGACAAATGCAGTATGAACACAAGCTGCCAGGCAGACGACCATCAGCAGCCCAAAAGTGTGTACAGAAAACTGAAGTGTGAACTAGGCTTAAGTGTCATCTGCAGGAAGTTGGCAAGCATGGATGCATGTAGAGAAATCCTGTCAGGCTAAGCTAATACGTTCACGAAGAGCACCTCCTCACGTCGCTGCTCCTCCAGTCTCTTCTCCTTCAATGCTATTCGCTCCTGCTCACGGGCCTCAAAGGAGAAGGGGCACACCTCCACCTGTCGCATCTCTTGCAGCTTTGGCTGGAAAGGCAGGCCGAAGTGGGGGACGGGGTTGGCCCGGATCAGAGGGGCTGGCTTCACCTGGGCACAAACACTTGTTACAGTCTGCAGCACAGAATGAAAGCGGCACTTCACCCATAATGTTCCACGTGGCAGTCAAGGAATTTCATGTTGAGTTCATCAAAACCTACAAATCCTTCTAACAGATGCCTACAGAAGAGGTCAGTGAGCATTCAAGACTAACAAAGCTGTTCCTTCAGACGCAGACCACAATCTTACCCAATACACATAATGTTTCACCCTCATGCAAACATGACAGTGACAGCTTAGTCTGGTATACAACCCCGGCATCCAAAACACTTGGCAAGAAACACTGCCAAGCACAGCATCAGACAGAAGCAGCCTGCCAAATCATTTTGGAATGGGCTCCCCTCACTGCACATAACTGGGAAAACAGAAGTGTCCCTCTCTTAGCCATTACATATGAAAGGGCTCCCCCCTCTGAAACCAGATGCAGCACTAAATCATGTTCATTTCAGTCCATAAAAATCACACAATGATAAAATAGAACTCTGCATGTTGGCAAAGATCAACTGTATAATTTGTATAAATGTCGACAATATATTCATCACTAGAGATTGAAAGATGGGACGTGAGAAACCCCCCCAAAAATAGGATGGACAGACCTCCTCCACTTTGCGCTCCACACGAACACGATTCTTGAGAGCAAAGGCTGGAGACTCAGGAACAGTTGGGTTCTGCACCTTCTTCTCAGGGACCCCCTGGGAAGCAAGAGTAAATCAATGGAAAATGAATCAAAATAAAGACAGCCAGGTTGAGGCAGATGCAAAGATGCAGACATTAACAGGCAGGTGTGGTACATACCACCACTTCCTCAAGAATCCGGGTAGGCAGCGGATTGGAGTGGAAGGTGTGGTCCACAGGCTCCTCCTGCTTCTTACTGGCCTGGCGCGCCTGCAGCCTGCGCTCGATCTCCAGATCAAAGCCCTCCGGATGCGTAATCTCCCGCGGGGCTGGCTTCTTCGGCACCAAAGCAGTCTCTAGGATCTTCCTGTTCAGCTCCAGGGCTTTGAACTTAAACCTACAGAAGAACAGCACAAAATAAGGGTTTTGGAATAAGAGACAGGCCTAGCGGTGGCTGATTATGGTGGAATTGATTGGAGCAAGGAGTGTATGAAGCTGTAGTTACAGCTATCAGTTCGGCAAGGTACCCAGAGCAGGTGAAAACGCCATGAGGGGTGAGACTTACTGCTGGAGTTTCTCCAACTCCTCAGCCTCCAACTCTGCAGTACTCTTCACCACCACTGGACGGCCTCTCTGCCTGGTCATCAGCTGCGGAGTATGGGGATTGGTGATCTTCATCTTGTCCGTCTTAACTGGTGAAGGACCTTGAAAGAGAAATTTCAGCTAAATTTTACAGCGTAGCGTATGACTGTGGCATACAAGTGTCCCTTCCAAGTGAAACAACATACCCTTCTCATCCCTCTGCCGGCTGCGGAGGTGGTAGCGGGCTGGGGTTTGCTTCTGGTACTGTTCTATCATCTGGGCCATGGGCACGAAGGGCTTGGCCTCCTCAAACTTGCGCTTGGTGCCAGCTGACAGGTTGAAGGGTTTGGGCACCGTGGTACCCCTTAGAGCCTTTGCCTGCCACAGAGAATGAACTTTGCATTATACCATAGCAAGGAAGAATGAGCCACCAACTGTTCCATTTTATAACCCAGGTCATTAGGCTTACAGCTCTCAAAATATGCATTTACACTCTGTACAGAACTTCCCATTGTAGGCATATTCATTCTGAGTAGTCGATAATATTTGTCAATCATCTCAACTATCAGCAGGTAGTATCTGAGCTGTTTGTGTTAAAGTAACCAAAACCACTGCTTCTGTTGCAAGGACACAAGCTGGGAGAGCAGCAGAAACAGGCCCGCATACCGGGGAGGAAGGGTGTTTGCGGAGTTGTGCTGCGAAATCGACCGTCTTGTAGGTGGCATCGGAGGGTGTCTCTGAGGCCTTCAGCCTCTCATCAGTGCGGAAGTGAAAGTCCACTGGCACTGTGGTGCACAGAGCAGGCTTCTTTGCGGGTTGGCCTAAGCAAGAAACAGTAAACGGGGGGAAACGGCACAAACTGCATAAGCACTCGTCTTCACACACCTAATTTTGAGAATAGGCTTGTCACAGGTAAGATTTAGATATGAAAGACAAAATAAATTGAAGTTAGCACTGAAAGAAAATTAGTAGGTGCCTAACTAATGTTATATTTGAATAGAGGATGATGACCAAAGAAAAAAAAAGGGATGCAACTTACTTCCTGCCATAGCAGCCTTGAGGCTGGCTTCGTTCTTCTTGCGGTGCTCAGCAGTCTCCTTCTGCAGAGCAGCAATGTGCTCCAGCTCCTGCTGCTCCGAGCTCTTCTGTTTCTGAGATGCTGCCCTCCTGGATGGGAGACATATGGAAACTGATGCCCTAATCTCCATCATCCATATGCTCTCAGCAAATCACATTCCAACATGATTTTCTTGTAGAATAAATGGAGATCCTTATGAAGCAAAAAAGGAGTTGTATATGTAGCATTTCTCAGAAACGCAGAGTGATCTTAAACAGCAAGGATGAAGAGGATTATGATTGAGCATAGGCTCGACAAAGAAACAGAAGTCAGCCTTTTCTGTTCAAAGAGGAACCCATGAACTCAGGCTAGCCACGCTAACTTAACAGGGACAATCACCTTATGGCCGTGGATGCAGCAGGCTTAGTCTTGCCCGGAGCTTTCTGGGGGACCCTCTGAGCACCAGTCCCATAAGACGCACTACGCCGCAGGGACCGGGAGGATGAGCTCCTGCAACAAGCAAGCCCATCCATCACTGCATTATACTCTTAGGCAGACATGTTTGCATGCTTTACAACCCAAACCCCTTACTATATCAACTTAACCAAAGCAGGAATCCAGCAAGCAAGAAGCCTCTCAGGAAGTACAGCACATAAGCCACTGCACATGACTAAAAAGATTGCATGCTATGACTTTGTGAGGTCTTGAGAACAGTTTCGCTCAAAGTGAATGGGCTAGACATTTGGATTCATTACCCTCTACAATAGTTAACTTATCGGCTGGCTCAATGAGACATTAACCGTCCATATCTTCGTTTAATGTCTGATAGCCCCAAAGTCGACTTTACACATGAACTTCGGATACTGTCCTGAGAACCAGGTCCAAACATTTTCCGGAGTTTTCCTTCCACACATTCACACATACCGTGCCTACAGGTAAGAGTCCAGGGCGGCAGTGCAGGTCTGAAAGCGGCTCAAAACTGATGCTAAGCAATTCTACCCAACAATCAATTTTCATTCATAATTTCCAATTATAGCTATCAATATTAGGATTAAGAAGTCTCAAGTTGTACAACACAACACAAAGTACCGCACCACAAATGAACTCTTGTGCAGTGGAAACCAGTGACCAATAGGGGTGAAATTCTAACATGTAAGCCACCAGAGAACATACATCCACAAAGTGCCCCATCAGTATCTTATGCCTTAAAATTGCAGTTATTTGTGATACCAGCCCATGTGGTACACATACACAGACACACCTCTACCTTTGCTGATGTAAAGTTTTTGGTACAGGTAGTACTGCCACACTCCTGTAAAACGCAACACATTCACATGGCAACCCATTACTTGAAACCTGGACTAGATCTTGTTCATGGCACCAGACATCATCTCCTTTGACGTCATGCACATTACCTTCGCTGCTTCTTGACAGGTGGTGTGCCAGATGCTGCAGCAGTCTTCCTTTTCTCCTCACGCCAGGCCATCTCACGGCGCTTTGACACCCTTGGGGACAGCACACACATGTAACCATACTCAGGAATAGTCTGACTTTTGGTTGCCCTCACAAATGTTCAAAAAAAAAAACTTTCCATTCTGACCCAGGCCATCAGCTTTAAGCCACCTACCTGCGTGGTTGGGCCAGATTCGCCACGGAAGGCTTGCTGTTACCCCAGGATGTAACAATGTTTGAAGGGACACCAGAAGCGGCCGGATCCTCATCTCCAGCAGCCTCTGAAACATACAACCAGGTTTATTGTAACCAAATGAGTGACAATTA
This sequence comes from Gnathonemus echidnorhynchus, assembly GCA_026776725.1. Classification (NCBI taxonomy): domain Eukaryota; kingdom Metazoa; phylum Chordata; class Actinopteri; order Osteoglossiformes; family Mormyridae; genus Gnathonemus; species Gnathonemus echidnorhynchus. The sequence continues at coordinate 26,676,477 of JAODJU010000130.1, read as the reverse complement.
CAATAAAGATGTTACAAGGGGCCCAAACTCTATTTCTGTTGCAGAATTTTACACTAAGGACAATGGTCGAACCAAAAAAGCTGGGAAATCACCTGTATCGGAATTCACAGTTTTCCTCCTAGGGGACACAACGGCTCTAGGCAAATTTGCTTTAACTGAACCTCCCAAAGGTTTCTCAGACTTGAGGGGCGTTATGAGCTGATCTGGGCCTCCAGTATCGGTGTCAGCAAATACCTGATCTGCAACAATTATTTAAAATACGTCGATGAACCGGTACTGAATAATAATATGGAAAACATCCCCCCTCTCTCATTGTTAATTGCTTACCAAACCACGCATCGGCACCATCCTTATTTTCAAGTGTCTTCATGTCTATGATGTGTGCCGGCGCGTCATATTCGTATTTATCGGCCGACTGGCTCTGTAGCGCGTCCATCTCTGCGACCACGTCTGCTTCCTGGACGCATAAAAGCACAGAATGCACGTCTAGTAATCCACGGTTCACAAATAACTGGTCATTCGATTCCTTTAGATAATTAGAATGCTTCTTGCCCACATTAGGCCAGTACCCCTTTAAAGTTCCAAATTTTGCATTGCACTTATATAGAGAAACAAAACCACAATGGCAACAAGTAGTATCAAATAACCCAGCTCTGGTAGCACAACTACAAACGATAAATTACAAATATTAACTTACTCTTGCCAACCCACTCCATCCCATCACCTATAAATACAAAAGACTAAAACTCGTGCTCGATTTGCAGAAAAGCACTAATCATGTATACTAGCTCACAATACAACTGATAGCTGCACAAAATAACACAACAAAAGAATGTTTAAGCACAATTTACACATTAATATAGCAAAGATTGAACTAGCACACAACTGTTCTCATTATTATAGCTAGCAGCGAACAAGTACGGCATTAAATACATATTTAACGTTTTCAAAGACCGAAAACCGACAATAGTTACTCGGATCACATTCGCATAAATATGACATATCAGCTAACGGTTTCCGTAAGGCAGTAAACAAATTACACTTACCTTTTTAAAAGACCTCGCTTATAAAAAGCTGATTTAATGTTCCGAAAAAAATAAATATATATCTATATTGACCGAGTAATGCAACAACGCAAATCCACCAAAACTGCGCTTCAAATAAGTTAGAATCCACGGCCGAGTTGTGATTTGAAAGTGCCCTTTTTTCAAACGAACCTATCGCCTGCATCCGCCCACATTTTCGTCGCCTCTTATTGGCTACAGGTGTCACTGCGTAACACGTTTCGTTTGCAAGTTACCCAAGATGCCTTTCGTTTGAAATATGCCGGAATTTCAAACATCTTAAACACACACCCTAACATTGATGGCTTACAGGTTTATGCTGTACTTATGATAATGTCAACCGTGAAAATTTCCTTAGCAGGTTGGATTAGAATAATAATTTTATTAGGTCCAAATTAGATTTTTGACATTTAGCTTTCCAGTAGGCTATGTTATGATCTATAGTTTTGTTTGATAAACGTTCTACAGTATGATTCTTCAACTCTCCCAGCTCTTTTTTTCTTCTTTTATTGGAATTTTTTGGTTTGGAAAAACAATGCTTTTCCACAATGATCCTATATTCAAAAATTTGTAATTTAAATATTATACAGTCGAATTTGAGCGTAGACAAAAATGGGAACTTTTAGAACTTCTTTAATACAACAGATAATCCTGGTCAGCAAGGTTCCTACAGAGATTGAAAAAAGGTATGTGTATTTTTTTCATTTCATATGCTTCTGAATTTAGTGGCGACAGGCAATAGAAAATTATAATTAATTGAGGAAAAGTGTTTGAGCATTTGCATGGAGATATCTTATTTCTCATTTCAGTTCTAGGTCATTAAAATAAAGCTCTTTTGTGTGCTTTAAATTTGACTGTCAGGAATAGCCATGAGTTAGGTATATCATGAGCATAACAAGTTGTTTTTTAAAGCAGTGACATAGAAATACAAGCATATGGGTGTAAAAGCAGTTACCCCCTTTCTAATTCTTTAATTGCTAGACCTCTATGCCACTTTCTATCATTCCATTTGGCCTGTTTTGCTTAATGGTTTGCTTATGGTCATATCAGTAGACTGTCGCACTTCGGAAGATAAGCTCATAAAAAAATATGCTGTATCTGGTTTGCATTATCACCCACTCTGACTCTGTTTTCAGCAAAACATCCAAAAACGTACCATTGATACATTCTATGTTGCATGGGAATACATTGAAAAATTACTATTACATTTAGTTACCTAACACAGTTTCCCACCCTGTATGCTGCCTTCTGTTTAATCAATATTTTCACTGAATTGATTGCCTTATAGTTTTTTTATTTGTTAATCAAACAAAATATTTTAAAAATACATACAAGCTATGGTACAGGAGGGTTTTTTTCCACTGGCACAAAATAAATGCCATTTGTGGATGGTAGTAAATATTACACAGATTACAAGTCTCTTCTCATAATGTAATTTTTTACTGTTTTTATAATTTATTGACATTACAATGCATGGAAATAAACAATAACCCATACATATATGCAAACACGGATTTTCATAAGCTATTACAGGAAATTCTTGTTGTCATAGCACTGTTATCTTTTGTTATACTGAAACTTTTTGGGTCACCTTACCCAGTTTATCATGGTTAAGTCAGGTACTTAGAAAAATATATTTCAAAACGCACATGATTCCAGCTCCAAGAATCAGGGCTAGACACCCCTGCTTTATGGCCAGACACATCTTCACATCTGTCATCTTAACAATATTATGTGAAGTAAAAGATCTGGGAGAATTAAAAGAACATCACAGGCTGATGATAATCAAAGATCCCTCATCTGTTTTTTGATTAAAGTTAAAGTCAAAATATCACTGATGCTACTAATGGCAAGTGGACGATAACTACGCTAAATCATCCTACACACGGCAACCCTTTTTATTTAAAAACCAAAAACAGGTGATTACATAAGTCTCAAGTCCATGTAGGGGTTTGAGGACTCAAACAGAACATCCGGTAATCTTCTTGGAGCTAGACCTTCTGTATCATAACTTGAAATTTACCTGTTAAAAAAAGAAATCAGCATCAGAGCAAAACCTTGCACTGCTGCCACCTATGATATTTTCATGCAAAGAACTATGCTGTAAATGTATCAATATCTAAATTATTCAGACAGTAGTAAACTGCTACTTTTATGCAAATTTGAAATACAGTGGTACCTCAGTATTCAAACTCATTAGCACTTGAACTTGAAGTCGAACCAACCAGTTCGAAAAAAAAATGACCTCAAACTCGATCTGAATCTCAGAAGTCCAATTGTGAATGCCGACCTAAGAAAACTTTATTATTTATTATTTGTTGGTAAGAGTGCTTTTTTATTGAAAATATCAGGTAATACACTGTACTTTATATCATTTTGGTAGCCATTGCTCACCAAAAAGTTACACAATAGTTGTACAAATGTTACAACCTAAAAGTTTGTGATCTACGAACAAATTAACGAATACAGAGTAATAATAAAAATAAACAATGGACCACATGGCATACACTCTCTCAATTTTTTTCTCATTTCTTAAAATGTTTTGTTTTTGTTCCTACATTAAATACAAACCCTCAGTATGATTCAGGTTAGTAGTGCTGTGTCTGCGTTTATGAAAAAGGTGTTAGGAATTTTACAAATTGTTTGGATACATTTATTTTCTTACTTTACAAATTACTGTTTTGATAAATGTGCTTAGATGTGTTTAGTATATGCTCTTGTTTTATCCTGTTCATTTTGTGTTTAAATGCTTAAAAAAAACATATTTAGGTGTATTTTTTTGGGGCTGGGAACCAATTAATTGGTTTTCCATTATTTCTTATGGGGAAAATTTGATCAGAACTTGAACTTTTTAGGATTCGAACCCGAGTTCTGAATGGATTAAGTTCAAGTTCTGAGGTACCACTGTATAAGCACATGTCCCCATCAATTTAGCTTGCAGAATGCAGCTGTACTAATTCTCAAGCCGACTACCATAAGGCTCCACTCACAGGCAGGCATGACTGAGACCTCTGCAGTGACGATGCTCTTCACACCAAGGTTGGACAACCCGCCTCGGACCAGTCCGCAGGTGAATGCTAGGTACTGAAGACAAACACCACAAATAACCAGCCACAGTTAATGCAGTCAAGGATAATTGGCACAGAAACACTGGTAACTCTTTGCCTTGCCAAAATTCCCTTTGCAGTGACCTGGCTTATACTGACCTTTGGAGCATGCTCTAGGTACTGCTTCCCTGCAGAGAGCTGTGTTAACAACCGGAATTTGTTGTCCTGCAGTACGTAAATACCCTATGAAACAAACACTTGTGTTATTACTTGTTATCAGACGACATCATTATATACTATTGCATTGTCCAAACTGACAAAAAATTCACAAGGGACATTTAGGTGACTGGGTTATTTGCATTTATATTTTTTAACCATTTTTCTATGTCATATACATAAACTGATGTGCTATGTTTTATTTCACTTTGAATAACCCAAACAGGAGCCGAGACCTGTTCCAAAGTCTATATTCTTCTATTTGAATATTTGCCTTAATTTTTAATGATGTGTCACCCCAAGTGGAGACATTCCCACACCAGCTTACCAACGAGTTACCCTTTGAAAGCATATCAATAATGCGGGTTTTTTTTTTTTTTTTTGGTCAACACAACTATAAGGCACACGATAGTATGGTTTAAACCAGGGGTTCTCAAAGTTTTGTGTTCAAAGGTGAACATCAGATTTTTGTTCAAAATCCAAGGTCCAAAACAAGAAAACAGCATTTCATGCACTTTACAACTAACAACTTTCTATATAGACATAAATATATAACAAAAATGGGAACGTAAAGACTGGCTTAACACTCACTGATCATTTCAAATCTCTGTCATGGGGGGGATTATGATGAGTTATGTGTGTGCAAAGTTTAGTATTCTATTGTATTTTTGTACCTTGAACCACATTAAGCCTTTTGACGTTAACCATATAGTTTCAGAAGGTGCATTATCAGCTGGGTCAAGATTAATTTGCAGTTCAGTTGGTATCCAGACCACAGTTTAGGACGCGGGAGCGCAAAGCAATATGGGTCACCATTTTAAATAGAATTTTCAACTATAAATATTGGCTCATTTTTCCACCATGGGCCGATAGCCGATTCTGGCTGTATCGATTGATACAACTGTGCTTCTCTACTATTCACTGCAGCATTACAGTCAATAATTACCTATTTGCGGTGGGTGTGAAGCAACAATGCTTCACATTTTTTGTAGGAAGATTCCTTTAATGAGATTGAAAAACATCACATATGTATATTTTTGCATATCTATAACATATTCACATGCTGCCTTTTTGCCTATACTGCCCCCCCCCCCCGGGTTTTTTTCCCAAACCGGTATTATGCCAATCTTCAAATGAATAAGATGCATCATGAAAAGCAAATGTGCCTACTAAAAGTGACTCAGCACAATCTGCATCAGTAAACATAACAGCATTCATTAGATTTAAAGGGTGACCTGGTGGTTTGTTCGTAAGTTGTCAATTTGCTTTTTGAAAACACTGGTCCAAAAGTCCTTGCATATGAACTTCATAACATCCAGCTCATCCTTAAACCGTGGAGTATCTTTTGTAAATCTGAAAAGAAATAAAGGGAATGAAAAAACTTTGGTTCATTGTCATTCATTGTCTTGTTTTAACAGCACACATTTGATCATGATCCAGGACTTAAATATTCTGTGTGGCTATTAGTATATCGTCAGTCCATAGTCTTTATCTTCACTGAAACTAACACAAATTGTAAAGCGTCACAAACTTCTACGAGCAGCTGTGGTAGCCATTTCCTTGGCACGTGACGTGTTAAACATGACATGTTCCTGCAGTTACAGTCGAATCTCCAACAGTAAATTCTGACATATTGTCTGCAAAAACGATACATTCCAGTCAGATAAATCAGCGAGACTGTGCTGTCGACTTGTTACTTTATTTTTCTTATGGCCAAAATATACTGAGCCAAAATATTTGGGGCAGGCACAATAAAATAGAAAGAATCAATGTCATATTCGTCAACATAAGATAATATGCGAGTTTCTGTACATGACACTAGACAGGTCTGATTTAAAAACATTATGACATACCGTTCGATTAATCCCTGACCCACGCGGAATCCCATGTTTTCAAGTTTGGTGATGCATCGACCATTTTCCTTGGGGTGAAATAAACCAGAAATAACAGTCAGTGTTAATATGTAAAGTTGATACACCACTATATAAAATGCAGCTAACTGAAAACCATTTACGTAACTTACAAAGACTATAGAAAACATTCCAGCTGCTGGACTGAAATGACCAAATAAGTATTGCGAATACTTAAATTTTTCCGGATATAAGAAAATCTCACCATTTCTCCCTGTTCAGCTGACTTGTAAACATACTGTATAAGCTCATTGTGAAGAAACTGAAAAAGAGCCTCGTCCGCCATTGTCAAAACCAGCAACCTTTCCCGACACTATTTACAAAAAGGATAGTATTTACACACAAAATATGCTACAATGCGTTAATTTACTGCGCGATCAATTCAGCAATTCCCATCAATTAATATCCAACAGGCTGAACATTGCTGGCTACAGAATTTTAATTACCTAAAAAATAGCTGGCTTAATAATTTAACTAACGACAACTGCTGAAACGATCAAGATAGACATATAAACATTAAGCTTCATGCTAGAACTACACTTCCACATTCATTCCGACGACAAACCCTACGTCGACATAGGGGTCCTACTTTGTTCACAGGCGAAACACGAGGTTGTCTTCAGTCGTGCCTGCAGTAATTACAAAAACTGCACAGATTTTGCGTTCAGATGAAATACTGCTTACGCTTTCATGTGAAACACTCTAAATTATATAATGTAGAAAACTAAAATAAACAGAATGTCATTGAAATATGTGATGTGAGAGTTCCGTGACTGATGAATACATGAAATAAATCCCGGTATTCAATCTAATGAAATAAACAGAATAACAATAACCTTATGAACGCTCAGTGGTATTTCTCTGAATTGTTGGTTGTTTTTCTCATTGTTTTTCAACGAACATCTTAAATAACGATACGAAGCAACATGCTTTAAAAAAAAAAAAAAAAACTCGATCCTCGGGTGTCGCCTCTATGAAAAAAATATATAGGCTATAAAATGTATTATTATATATTATTTTATATATATAATAAATTCAATCAGTTAGTCTCACCAGATATACGCACATGTTTCAACATTTAAATTTTTACTCATTACGACAGTTGTTATTAGCAAAAGTAAGGTACCATTAAAAGATAGTTTATTTTAGTATATGGCGAAAGGGGTATATATACGCTGCATTAATTGTGATCGCTATTTTTGCATGTTTTATACGAGAATGTTACGAAAAACTCATTTGAATACTGCATTGCATGCGATCGTTATGTTAACATTAGCGCCTCCGTGTGTACGAAAACATGCAAACCTATCATATGAGCACGGTCAGGACAAAAAGTACCAATTTGTCATTCGAGCTGAACTCTCAAGGGTCTGCCAGTTGTACCCTATCTTTAAGTAAATGTGCCTTTACTTAATTTAAGGTACAGAAATTTCTGTAGTATGGGGGGTAGGCCTACATTATTGTTGTTTGTACTCTACTAGGGCTATACCCTTTCCTCTGACAGCGAAGTGAGATAGTTCAAGAAGTGAAGTAAGATACTTTATTTGCTATATGGACAAGTACTGGTATCTGTATATTGAAATTCCTTGGTATTTGCACACTCCATCTTGCGTTTCATGAGAGGTAGACATACACTGATCAGCCATAAGATTAATACTACTGACAAGTTAAGTGAATGACACTGATTATCCATAAGATAAGAGTGCCATTATGTATTAGGCAAGTGAACAGTCAGATCTTGAAATTGTTGTGTTGGAAGCAGGAAAAATGGGGAAGCGTAAGGATCTGTGCAATTTTGACAAGGGCCACATTGTGATGGCTAGAAGACTGGGTCAGAGCACCTCCAAAACAGAGGTCTTATGGGGTGAATCTTGTATGCAGTGGTCAGTACCTACCAAAAATGGTCCAAGGAAGGCTAACCAGCGAACCAGCAACAGGGCACCCAAGGCTCACTGATGCACAAGGGGAGGGAATTAGGGTAGCATGTCTGGTCCAATCCTACAAGAGAGCTACTGTAGCACAAATTGCTGAAAATGTTAATGCTGGCTATGATAGAAAGGTGTCAGAACACAGTGCATTGCAGCACTAAGATCTGGCTCCCTTCAAAGAGACCTTATTCCCATCACAGGTTGGATGAGTATTATATGTTAAGCAGAATGTCTAGCTGTAGAATGATCCCTACAGTGATTGCTAGGTCAGTAGTTGATTTGTTAGTCAAGGATGATGATTTCCTTCTTTAATAATAAAAGGAATTAATTAAAGCAAGTTAAGCAGTCTCACTGAGTATTATATTAGGCTGAGGTTGACTGCATTAATGGCTCCATCCAACCTTCTTCAACCTGTGGACCAGAGGCGAATGCAATTAAACATTCGTTCTTTGGTAATCAAGTGACAAGCTGTTTAGGTGCAGTAAGTTACTAGAAATAGTTTGCAAAATGTTTAATGACAACGTGAACACCCATTTCATATTTTCCCGCTGAGGGCGCACGCGGCGTCTGCTACGTCACTACCGCTGATTTCGTGACGGTCTCGCTGATCTCGCGGACCAGCGCTGACATGCAGAAGCGGAGTCCCTTCCAATCCGAAGCAGAAATGGATGTTCCTCTCGCACTGCATTCCGACAACGCGGAAGATGTAGCTACCTCTTCGAGCTTTCGACATTTTCGAATTAAACATTTCAACCTAGATCTGAGCGTGGACTTTGATCAGAGGAAGCTGCGAAGCACCGAGACTCTGGAGCTGAAATGTCTACAGGATTCCCAAAGCGAGTTGTGCTTGGATGTTCATCCCTCGCTTGAGCTGCATGAAGTAGCGTACAGCACAGACAATGACAGCGCGGAGTGGTTGAAAGCCGAGTTTTCCACTAAGGAGTTCACTAGTTATGGGGTGACGCTTGTCGTGAAATTCCCATCGCCCTGGAAGACAGAAGACGAGTTTCGTTTATCCATCAAGTATGTCGCTACTGATGGACCAGGGGTAAGAAGGGGGGGGGGGGGAGGCGCATCTGTTAATCCAAAGTCCAAGAACTCGATGTTGTCGCTCAGGTCTTTCAGTTAATGAATGTCATTTAATTGAATTGAATTGGGTGCATTTGGCCATTTCGCAAATCCTGGCATGCCTTGACTTTATTTTTGTCAACCGGGCAAAAGAAATCATTTTATTAACCTAGTCTGATAGACGGACGCGCACACTCCATCTGTTTTCTCAGTTAAAATAAAACAATACTTCCGCATCGGAGTGAACCGTCTGATTGACTTTCGATTTCTGCAATATCAGCCACACCCTTGAATGATCTTAGAATTTACAACTTCAGGAGAGAGATAAGCTGATATAATTACTACTACTACTACTTGCATTTAAACTTTTCTGTTGAATTGTCTTGAATTGCTAGTCACATGTCCATAAGGAACTACATGTGTACATTTATTATAACTGTAATTTGAATGTATGTAACATTCTTCTGTTATACCAAACTCCTGAAATTTACCCATCAGTTTGTATTGGCACTATAGGCTTTTACTTTGTCTACAATTATAATTCTGTGTAAATTTAAAATATAAGTAGTGCAAATGAATATTATATAACAACAGTTAAAGTACATGAAATACATTGATACGTGTTTTCCTCATTTTGTTTAAATGAGCACCTCTATAGATGTCCTGGTTGGACCCCACGCAGACAGCAGAGAAGAACAAGCCTTTTTTGTACACATCTGGGTTCCCAGTGCTGAACAGCAGCCTGTTTCCGGGCTTCCACACGCCCATGGTCAAGAGCAGCTTCTCCGCAACAGTGCAGGTAATGTCTGTTTGCATTCACTTAAATCCTGCACTCTCTCTGTCTGTCCCCCCTACTCAACCATAGGTCTGCTGGCTCGAGCCCGGGCAGACAGCCGGGAAGATCAAGCCCTACGTTTTCACTCAAGGACAAGCCGTGCTCAACCGGTCCCTGTTTCCCTGTTTTGACACGCCGGCGGTCAAGAGCACCTACTCGGCGTCGGTCCAGGTGAGCCCTGGAGCCCCACCTGCGGACGAAGGACCAGGCACCCCCAGTGATTCCCATTCAGATGCCTGTGCTTTTGTGTGTTTCTCTTTTGCGTTTTTAGGGGATTGCAGATGAACTTTCTGACAAATAATGTGTCTAGTTATTGTGGTGTCGTTTTTTAAATGTTTCAGTGTAACTTTTAGGACTCAGTTTGACTTAAGTAGAATATTCCAGGCTGCAGTACTTCTGAGGCTTCATGCATTTTTGACTCGTCCCCTTCGACTCCTCTGCATGAGCGATAACGGCCACAACTCACCACCCTGCAGGTGCCGGATGGCTTCACTGCAGTGATGAGTGCCACTAAGTGGGAGCACCGCAAGGCAGACAACACCTTCCTGTTCTCCATGGAGCAGCCTATTCCATCCTACCTGGTGGCCCTGGCTGTGGGAGATCTGGTGTCTGCTGAGGTTGGGCCAAGGTGAGTCTAGATGGTTACCTTGATGGGTCCCAGTACAGGGTTGGCTGCTACTGCAATAGCAGAGATACCCTCATTTACAAGAGAGACAAAAAGAGGCAGGTTTTTATTCAAGATGTATTCAGAGTAATCTTCAGACTTATCTTATTGGAGAAAGATGTATAGCATATAAGGTGAAGTGTGGCAGGGCCAACATCGAGCCCTTATGAACACCCAAATTTATATACTTTTACAGCTTACACTATGCCGTGACTTGTTCACTAAGAGCAGCATAAGTCTGATCTATGGTTTCAAGAACAGAGATTATTCCATTAGAATTTGGTGATCAGTGTTTGTTGACACACCACAGCACACAACAACGAAATGTGTCCTCTGCATTTAACCCATATGTGACATTGTGACATAGCAGGGGGCAGCTAACTCAGCACCCGGAGAGCAGTGCTTGGGGGCGGTACCTTGCTACAAAACTAGATTATTCATTACCCTGAGATATGCTGTTTCAGTGGTTTGATGGGGGTATCTCAGGCTGAAACATGCATATTGTTTTATTGTAAGAAGGTTAATAGCTGCATGGCAACAGATCTCTCTAAAAATGAAAGTTTGAGTTATAGACCTGTACCTGGATACAAAGTATTCTTCTTGAGTAGGCCTACTAATGTATTTACAACTTAAGAGACTTTGGAGCATAATGTTGTATGTGACATGTTACTTATTAACACAGATTCTTAAATTACAAGTGTATGTTTCTAGTTTCATAGAGAAAGGAAACAATGAAGAAGTTCTGGTAACAGTCTGGGTGACCCTTTTCTTCTTTGGTCCGAAGCACGCGGCGTCCATTTCTCCCAAAAAATATCTGAAATACTGATTCATCTGGCCACATTACACGTTTCCACTGTGTGATGGTCCATCCCAGATGCCTCCAAGCCCAGAGAAGTCGACGGCACTTCTGGACACTGTTAACATAGGGCTTCCTGTTGGCACAGTACAGTTTTAACTGGCATTTGTGGATGTAACTTCGTATTGTGGTACTTGACAAAGGTTTGCCAAAGTAGTCCTGAGCCATGTGGTCATATCGCTTATACGATTCTTGATGCAGTGCCGTCTGAGGGATCGGAGATCATGGTTGTTCAGCTTAGGTTTGCGCCCTTGTCCTTTACGCACTGAAATTCCTCCAGATTCCTTGAATCTTTTAATTATGTTAT
>JAODJU010000130.1:26644544-26662759 GCA_026776725.1 Gnathonemus echidnorhynchus | reverse complement strand
AGTTTTTTTTTACTCTTAAGTCCAAGTGTACGACCATTCTTAAGACCATTCTTAGGAAGTTTTATGCATACCGGCCCTGGTTAATCGTAGTTCTGTCAACTACCTGAAATTTGTTTTTGCATCATAATATGCATTTTATTAAGATTTTATTGTGGCTCTAACCTCGCACTACTTATAGTGTATGTGAAGTGGCCTGTGGGAGTTTTACTTACACAAAAAATGTTCTGAGGGCAGAACAAAAAATTATTGGTTCAGAGATATAACCAATCAGATTGTAGGGGAGGTGAGTCCATGTAAGTAGAGGAAGCAGAACCAAGACATCTGATTGGTTGGTCCTGACTCCTCTAGTTGCTTAGACCCACAACAATCTGATTGGTTATCTCTCTGAACCAATAATTTTTTAATCTGCATTCAGTACATTTTTTTGTGTAAGTAAAACTCCCATGAACTCTAAAAAGTAGCATCAGTGTTTAAAAAAATAAGTCACCAACAGGACTACATTAGAGTGAAGGTAATCTTAATACCACACATTAAAAGACATTAAAATGGTGATATTGGTGCTGGTATTTGTTGTATCCCTAGGCGAGGCCTACACCAGCCTGGAGGCAGCGACGGGCAGAGCCCTCCTCCGGCAGCATATGGACAACACAGGGGAGGACCACCCGCTCAACAAGCTGCGAGTCAAGATAGAGCCAGGTTTGGCGTGTTGTCGAGGTAGAACAAGAAAACTACCGCATGGTTATGTGTTGATCTCCTTCTGCGTCATTCATTCCATGCAGGTGTGGACCCTGATGACACCTACAATGAGACCCCGTATGAGAAAGGCTTCTGTTTTGTGTCATACCTTGCCCATCTAACCGGGGACCAAAGCCGTTTCGATGCTTTTCTCAAAGTATGTGATCTTCCACACTGAGAATGCCTTCTGAGTATAGTTTCATTATGCTGGGGAGACCATGTCAGCTTTGTCACTGTACTTATATTGAATGCTGCATTTCAGGCCTATGTTGATAAGTTCAAGTTCTGTAGTGTGGTAGCGGAGGATGCCCTAGAATTCTACTTGGACTATTTTCCTGACCTGAAGGAGAAGGAAGTACATAAGATCAAAGGTACTCCTGTCAATCTGGTAAAAAACAGTGGGAACGTCTCAGGAGGGTTACTCACAGTGCAGTGTTGAATGAGCTTCTCCATGCATATGATTCTCCCAGGTCTGGAATTTGACAGCTGGCTGAATGTTTCTGGTTGGCCGCCTTACTTACCTGACTTGTCACCGGGTCAGAGCCTGATGAAACCCGCTCAGAAGCTTGCAGATATGTGGGCAGCGCAGTGCCTGGACATGGCTGCTATCAACACTGTTGACGTTCGGCAGTGGAAGACATATCAGACAATCTACTTCCTGGACAACATCCTGAAGAGGTCCCCACTACCTAGAGGTAGGCCTGCCCTCTAGCCAGACAGAGATTGCATAATTACTACATGTACAAACCAGTAACTGATGAACATATTCATCTCTCCACTAAACACTGTCTGGGATAAGGATATAAGGATTAGGAAAGCCAAGAGACACTGACGCTCAGTGTCTCACCCAAAAGGCACTGCTGTTAAACAATCACTAAAATGTCACAATTGTGCAATAAAAAATTATCAATAGAAAGAAATCAAATCGAAAACATTGCAGCCTAAGAATAAATAATCATCCCGGTCATTCATGTTGGTCTTTTATTAAGGAAGATCAAAACAGTTACACACTGAAATCCATTCAACTTGAGGGAGCAGCTTGCTTTTCTCAGTGCTACTGCAGCTCAGACATGTATAAGAATATGGTCTTGTGTTTTACCAAACATCTCAGAGTTTTTGTTTGTTGCATCGAGTTGTTCCTGGAGACCCTCCTCAGCCCAAATTTCCAGCAAACACTGCATTTCTGTTATAGACCAAACTGATCGCTTTGCCATGATGCTTATTAAATTCTTGTTGCTACCCGATCTGTGCAACCTACCCGATCCATTCTAGGTCCAATTCACGTACAATGTACATGTGCACATGCGTGTACCAGTCGCATCATTGACATCATGTCTGCGTTCCGTGCTTGGGTACAGTTAGTGATCACGCTACGGCTGTGTCTGAATTCAGGGGCTGCATCCTTCTAAAACTGCATTCGACGACCAAATGCATCTGACAGTGCAACAGGGCTGTCCCATTTCGAAGGCTCCTTCAAATGCAGTCTATAAATGTGTCCTTTTCCCGCTCTGTGAAGGATGCATACGATGGATCCTTCACAGTCCAGCATGTCCCAAGATTCATTTTGTGCTGAGGTAAAGTGGGTGTGTCCCAGCTAGGTGGCGCTTCGTGAATTAAGGGTAAAGGTTTTGCCTTCATAGATCATGTCCTTCGAAAAATGCACCCCTAGAATTTGGACACAGCCTTATGCGTACCCTGGATACCCTGTCTGAGTCCAGCTCAACCATGCCTCAGCCCACCTCTACAAGCAGGCTTGGCACAGTATGCAGCAATGACACTAGTCAAACAAACTTGACTTTGGGGGTCAAATGTGCTTGGGTATGACACATATTGTCTAGTTTGAATACACCGTTATCAAAGAACATAGTTTTATTTTTTCTCTGACAAGATGCTACAACTCTACTAAGGAACAGACATCTTTGAAAGGGTAGGAATAAAACCAGGCAGTGTAACCAGTGACAGAAACGTGCTGCAGCTTCATTAGATCTTGTGCATGCTGGTATTCTGGTGCCTTACAAGTCTCAAAAAAGCAATCAGCTTGGTTGAGGCTATAAGATAGTTAATGTGAGAAAACCGCTGTGAATCCGGACTAGGTGCCACGGAGAAACTAGAGGAACAGTACCCCCACATAGTGCAGTCCAACAACGCAGAACTGCGGCTACGCTGGGCGCAGATCGTCCTCCAGAACCAGCACGAGCCCGGATACCAGCACGTCCGTGACTTCCTCAACAGTCAGGTGAGGCATAAAGAAAAGCCTATGTAGGGCAGAATGGTATTACACCTGGTGACCACAAACCACAAGTTACTTCCCTGGGTGGTGGTGACTTGTGCAAACAATCTGCTGTGAGATGATATTACAAGTATATATAAGCCTACCAGAAAAGGCAATCCTCTATCTGGTAGACAACTGATAATTAGTAACTGTTTAAAAAAGAACAATGGTGAGACATGGAATGAGAGCTTGCATATCTTCCGGGGCTTACTGCTGACCCTCTGATGTTGTGTTGCCCAGGGAAAACAAAAGTACACACTGCCAGTGTACCGGGCCATGTGGAACACCTCAGAAGGGACCAAGGCCCTGGCCACCCAAATCTTCTCCCACACCTCGCACCAGCTCCATATAAATGTCCGCAACTACGTCAGGAAGATCCTCACCTGAGTGGTCCAGTCAAGGCCAAAGTGCGAAGCTTGCAACTCCAGGCAGCTGCAGTAAAAGTGACCACAGGAATGTTGATATGAGTTGATTAAAGGAAACATCTGATTAAAATGAACTAATACAGCAGCAAGTTGGCATTAAATGTGTTATATGCTTTAAAGTGATTTTTAATAAACACTTGATTGTAATATGAATTTTAAATCTACTCATTTTTTTCAAATAAAATGAAACTCACTTTGAACCACATAATTAATCCTAATTGCAGAAAGCATTATTTTAGTGTACATTATATAAGAATATATTAACTGGGGTTCCTGGCCAAATCTAAATGAATTATACTAAATGGAGTCTAAATTATGTGTAGTGTGTGACTGGCTGTATAAGTATGCAAGTGCATATATACTGTGATGACTGGAATTGTGTATTGTCCCAAGCTGCTTGGGCCTCAAAACGATTTTGTCCATCGTAAGCAGCTGAAAGATGAGTAGCCTACATGGACGTACATATGGCATGATTCAAAGTTAAAATTGGATTACCAGCAGGGAATTCCGTTTAAGGATTCTCTGATCGAGATTTAATGATTTTATTATATATTTGGATTGATTACTGTACTGTAACCAGATTTCGCCTCCATTAATTTGAGTGTTTCGTCATTGTCCATAGGTTGCTAAAAATTTGGTAGATTACGGAACGGAGTAATAAACCTCCACGTTACTGCTGATGGCCTCGGCCCTTTGCTAAAACTGCGTCTCTCGCACACGGAAAGGCCGCCAGGGGGCGCTGTCTGCCGCACTGCTCCCTCGACGTGTTGTGGTTCTGCAGAAAGACGTTGGTTGCTCTGACATGATCAGTAGCTTCGTCATCTCAGCTGGTTTTCTTCCTCCTCCTTAAAAATTAAAATAAAGGCATACTGTAGTACACCATGATATACCCCACGGTGAGTGTTATTTAATGCTTTCCAAATTGAAAAGGGAGGGATGGGACTTAGACGGTGAAAGTGCGCCTGAACCGGTTTCTAAATTTGAAAAAAGGTCATGGTTTGTTGGTTAAAGTGCCATTTCTGTATGCGACTCTGAAAGCTAATTATCCGCTATGAATGCTGATTAAACGAGATTGTACTGAAGATAAGGAGTCGTATAGTTGTTTGTAAATTAGAAAGTTTTAGGTTAAATTTCCTATATGCTAACTACCCGTTTAACTCTGCAGTTAAGAAGCTTTTTAGCCTCTTCCTAAAATGCAGCCGCTGTGTAGACGTTGTTAGCTTGTTGGATACGACGGTCAAGTGTAATTGAATTAGTAATTTCAGCCATATAAATGTAAGGATTCTGTGCCGTAAAAACATTGTTTGAAGTACTGATGGTGCGCTCCTGCACAAGGCGTAGCCTCCCGTTGCAGGATTTGAGAGCTGTAATTAACTCAGGAGCCGTAGCTGCATATAAAAACATGCAGTTGCAGTTCTGCTGTCTCACACTCTGGTCTCAGAGTATTTGTCGGCAAGCAGAACAAGGCAGGTTTTTATGCATGGCAGAAAAAGGGTTAGGATC
This sequence comes from Gnathonemus echidnorhynchus, assembly GCA_026776725.1. NCBI lineage: Eukaryota > Metazoa > Chordata > Actinopteri > Osteoglossiformes > Mormyridae > Gnathonemus > Gnathonemus echidnorhynchus. The sequence goes on along the minus strand of JAODJU010000130.1, from coordinate 26,657,824 downwards.
GTGTGCATAACACATTCCTGTAAAGTTTTCTGTAAACCAGAATAACCTTTATCATGTACAGACAAGTCTGTTGAGTATAAGAATATATGCATTACTATGTTAACATTACTTTTGGTGGGCTTTTTGTGGCGCTCTGTAATTTTGCTGTGATGGTTAGACAAGAGGTTGATGCTTATGAATAGGGAAACTGACCTCTGGGTGTGGAGCTAGGAGCTGCTAGGAAATGTAGGGGCTGGGCACTAAGCTGTTCCTGCGGCAGGGAAAGGGGAAAAAGGCTGGGGCTGGGCCAGAGGAGCTGCAGGATGGTGAGTCATCCGGCAAACAGGCTGTGCCCTTACCAAATATAGGCAGTTTAACATCTGAGTTATGTGGACTTGGTGCAGCCACAATTTATCAACTTTATGTAAATGTTTTATTCTTTTCAATTTACCTGAGATAGAGGCCATTTTCCCAGAGCTAACTTAAACTTTCTAACATGGTTTCATCCACGCCGAGTCACGCCTGTGTTGGATTGCAGCTTTAATTATCTACGTTTGGCGTCGTGGAACAGCGTATGGCTCAGTGGGCTAAGCCTGTGTCTGTCATCAGAAGGTTGCCGGTTCAAACCCAGTCTCAACATGTCTGCGGGTCTTTGAGTAAGGCCCTTAACCCCCAGCTCCCTGGGTGTTGCTACGGGCGGCTGCCCTTCGTGGACAGCTTACTCTTCAAAGAGCAAGTTGTGGGAGGCGTAAAGACAATTTCTCCATGGGGATTAATAAAGTATCAATTATTATTATGCCCTGTTTTGGTCCCCCCACCCCCCATTTTTTGTGCAGACAACCGCGGTGTTCATTGCGGTGGGGGCTGTCCTGGTCTCCACTGTGGGTCTTGCCCTGGGTGCTTATTTTATGAAAAGGAAGAAAACCAAGCTGATCACACTGCTTGATCCCGCTGTTAAATACGCCTTGAAGCTCATCGACAAAGAGGTACTATATAACACGCCTGGGTGGTAAGGTTTATGCAGGACGTACAGTATTCCTACAAATATGAAATTGTTCTATTAAACCCATGGTTGTCTCATCTGTTTGGCTGCATTATCCCCCTCTGACCCCAATTTAAAGCAGTGATTTGTGAAGACAATGTGGAAACCTACACTTGGCTATTCTTGAATTGCTTATACTTTACAAAGAAATTAATCTGATTTTAACATGTAACAACCAGCAGGGAAAGTAGCGTAAAACCTGTAACATTAGTGCCTTTTCATTTTATCGGTCTGCTTTCCTAATAGTGCTGTGTAACGACGCTGTTCTTCCACACCCCTCCTTGTTCCTGGGATCCTCCCACAGACAATCAGTCATGACACCCGAAGGTTCCGCTTCGCCCTGCCCTCCCTGGAGCATGTTCTGGGCCTTCCTGTTGGTGCGTTCCCTTTTCCTCAATTTTTCCTCCAAATTCCATGTCGTTGGCTTTTTAGTTGCCAGTGAAGAATATCTTTTAACATTGTTTGACCATAAGTTGACTATGGTGCTATGTTGCACATCAAGTAGCCGTTACACACTTGTTACTGGTCACTCTGGAACCTTCCTCAACCTTCCAGAACTCCTTGAAAACTGTATGCTTGTTATATATAATCTGCCTCACTTGTATGTCCCATTAGACAACAGTATCTGCTAAAAGAATGAATGGAAATAAACATTAAGTGTAACTGTGCTTAATATTCTGTGAAATGATTACCTTGGTTCAAGAAAATATTCCTCTTTCCCTTAGGGAAGCACGTGTACCTTTCAGCCCGCATAGATGGGAATCTTGTGGTGCGTCCATATACACCAGTATCCAGCGATGATGACAAGGGATTTGTGGACCTTGTAGTGAAGGTAATGGCTCATCATTGCAATCTCTGCCTCTTTCATTGATTATAGACTCTTGATTGATGTTTCTTTGTACTTTCGTGTGAGATTCTAGTGTCACCAGAGGGTTGTGATGTCATCATTGACTTCTGAGGGTACTGGACTGCATTCCTCCGCAGATCTATTTTAAGAACATCAACCCTAAGTTCCCAGAGGGTGGCAAGATGTCCCAGTACTTGGAAAGTCTGCAGCTGGGAGAGATGGTGGACTTCCGGGGACCTGGTGGACTGCTGGAGTACAAGGGCCAAGGTTTAATTCAGTTTAATCGTCTCCATTTTTCTCTTACCATATTTTTATTCTATTTTGAAACATGACGACATTTCTGCTATCTGATTTTGTATGGGTCTCCTATTATCTGTTGGTATTCGCAAGCATTTTGTGCTACAGTATCAGATGAACAGGAACCAAGTGCTTCACTGCCAGTGTATCATTTTTCTCGGCTTGTAGACCTTTAATATAAATGCAGAGTTCTGACTATGTGGGTTTCCCTCAATAGCCTGCTCGCATAAGTGTGAAAATGCAGGGTGCTGTGGAAAAAGGTGTCAGTTTGAAGTTTGCTGCACTGTTGAGTGCTTCTATTAATTACTGCTACAATCCTTTCAGTTTCTTGTTTGTAGTTGTCTATTTGTTATCCAAGACACATGCAGTAGGTGATATAAATGTTGACATGTGCTCAGCCTTAATTTCTGTAGAATTTATGTAAGCCACCATTACAGAATCAGTATCATATCAAGTTTGTGTTATTGTCACTGGTTGTAGCCCAGTGATATTAAACTAGTACTGATTAGGTTTGCCTGATGGCTAAAGATGGTTTTGTATGAATCAAGTGTTTTTTTTAGTATTTTTTGTGTGTGCTTGTGTCAATTCATGAAAAAATAGAATGATTATTATTATTTTATTTGAATTTCTTCTCAACAGGGGAGTTTGCAATCCAGCCAGACAAGAAGTCTCCTGCAGAGACGAAGGTGGTCAAATCTTTGGGTCTGATTGCAGGGGGAACAGGTGTAGTACCCTTAACTGCCATGCAGAAATGCATCACTGCTATGCTCAGCTGAGTCTAGTGGGTGTTGGTGGTCTAGTGGTTAGGATGCTTGCCTCTGGACCAAGAGATCGCCTGTTCGAGTCCCACCTCTGGCACTACCCCCTGAGCAAGACCCCCAACTTGCTTCAGGGGGACTATCCCTGAATTTAGGAAAATGTAAGTCGCTCTGGATAAGAGCGTCCGCTAAATGCCGTATATGTCTAGCCTGGGTCTTCACTCATCCTAGGGGCAGTTTAGTCTTACTCCTGGTTCTGCAGATATGGACAACTGAGAGCCTTACTGCAGTATCTTACCTCACATACCACAAATATCAGACATTTTAAATAAGACAACAACATGCATTGTTGCCTTTTAACATTACAAGGAATATCTACTTAGGATGCATTTAACCAGATTTTCTTTTGTAACATTGTGGTTTGTCTTCAACTTAGAATGATTGTGAAATTTCACTGAAATCAAATTTTAAATGTAGGAAGCAATTAGCTCCATCCTCTGACAATGTGGACCCCATTTTTGACCCACTGCTTTGAAAAAGTAAACCTAGTGCTTTCTAATCTGACATGAAATCGAATAACCTTTGTACAGCCTTTGCATTATGCTGCTCATGATAAAAATTGCTTTGTGAGGCACACTGCGGTCACAGCCAGCTTAAAATAGAAAACAGTTACAGTCTAGAATTTGCAGAAGCCACGGATAAGTCCACCAGAGAAGCTGAACTCAATGTGTGGTTTAGGTGCCAGTGGATTTCACACAGCTGCAAATCTGTTTCCTTTCACCTTACGATGACACTGAATGTTTGGCATTCAGCAGTTAATTGACTAGTGTTCTTTTTTTTTTTTCTTCTGAATAAGCATGAGAGTAAAGGAACAACCAGCATCAGTGAGTCATGGACAAATCATTTGTTGCAATTTTGTGCTGAACTTGGTCAGTTTTTGCTAATGTTGAGGCACCGTCAATTTATATTCAAACTGAGAAAATTACAAACTTGAGTCGGCTAGCCAGAGTTATGTTTTACCAGCTGTGGTGCTCATATCTGAATTACATGGCAGCAGCCAGACACAGGCTGGACCAGGAGAGAAGTGATTGAAATGGCAAATTGTTACCACCAGATGGCTCCCTGTACCTGAACTACTTCTGTGTGTATATTGCTGCTTAATGAGATCTAGCATATGATGGCGCTCATCGTTGCTGTTTCTGCCTGAAGGTATCACCCCTATGCTGCAACTGGTACGGGCGATTATGAAGGACCCCACTGACAAGACTACCTGCAGCCTGCTGTTTGCCAACCAGGTGGGTTTCTCTGACCAAGCAGATAGATTTCCATTAAAGGCGCTTCCTATATCCTCTTGCTGCTTGTATGGCCTTTAAGAATTGCTACAGCAAAATATCCAGATGTGTAATTGAGTACATTTTGAGTTGATTGAGCATCTTCTCAGAAATGGTAATAGGACTAGAATATTTTTTCCAATGGATGCTGAACTTACATTTTTATTGATGTCATGGTTTTTGATTTTCCTAAAAAAATATATGCCTTTGTATCTGATTAGTTCACTTGTTCTTTAAGTTGTGACCACAGGTTTATCTGAAGAATTGATATGGACTCCCGTATCTAAAGATGTTAATGATGAAATAACAGAATGTTGATGTAGGTGTAAAAATTAGCACCACTGCCAGTGATGGGTCATCCTGTATGCTTTGGAAATGTGTTTTTGAGATGGTTAGCACGTGCCCTCTGTATGTGGCAGACGGAGAGAGACATCCTCCTCAAAGACGAGCTGGAGGAAATCCAGGCCAGGTACCCTGACCGCTTCAAGCTGTGGTTCACCGTGGACAAAGCCCGTGATGGTAGGTGCCAGATAATTGGAGTGCAGTGGGGGGAGCGTCTGTAGTGGGTCAAGTGCTGTAGTTCAACTCATTTCGAGAGAACTATACAAGAACAAAGAAGCACTGGTAATATGTTACGATAGTGTAAGCTGTGTGCTTTTCTTGTTGCACACAAGTTGCCTGATTTGTCTTTGTGTGTGTGTGTGTGTGTGTGTGCGTGCGTGCGTGTGCGTGCGTGTGCGTGCGTGCGTGTGTGTGTGTGTGTGTGTGTGTGTGTGTACACCTACAGACTGGGAGTACAGCCAGGGTTTTGTCAGCGCCGACATGATCCGGGAGCACCTGCCTGAAGCTGATGATGACAACATGGTTCTGATCTGCGGCCCACCACCCATGATCCAGTTTGCCTGCAACCCCAACCTGGACAAGCTGGGCTTCCGGCAGAGTCAGCGCTTCATCTACTAGCCCGCAGCCCTGAGCTGCATCTCGATTTTAACCCAAAGAAGTGGGCGTCGCCTGCATGCACTTAGCTGCTCAAAATAGGCCTATCTAATTGCACAATGAAGTAAAACATTAGTGAAAAGAATCCTGAAATATGGTATTTTGTTTTAAAATTCTTTAATGGCAGTCTCTTTCGCAGATGTAATGAGAGCTGTATTGTCTGGCAGGCATAAGCTTTGTTTCTGTATCCTCAACCTGGGGCGTCTTGCTAAATTACAGAGATTTGAAACTTGCATTCAAAAAAGTGATATAGAAATGATGATGGTGGATTTATACTAACAATACAGGGAGACCTGATGCTTTCGTTACACACCTTGTGGCATTTGCACAATTCAAGGCCTCAATGAGATAGAGCAAGACTGTCCCCAGTGCCAAGTGCTTTAATCTGTGTAATGTGCCTTGATGCATGTGTTTCAGTGGTAAATATACCAGTGTGTAATGTGAAATAGCATCCCTCCCTTCACTTTATGAGGGAAATAACCAGGGATGCACATAACAGGTAAGCATTCACCTTTAAAAAGTATACGTGCGACGATTGTTTGTAAAAACTAAAACGCGTGCTTGTGTGCATTTGCGCTGCTATGACAAGAAAATACCTTGCATTTTAACCTTTATACCGTAAATGAAGTATTTAGCATATAAAGATAAAAATGCATTATATTTTGTCAGCGCAAATACACATGAAAAAGTACACATTTATGCAGTTACTTCAATCGATTTTCAAACGTAGACTTTTTAAAGATGAAGGCGTACTTGCGCCTTATGTGCATCCCTGAAAACAACACGTTTGTAGAAGTAATTTTTTAAATAACATATCCATCTTGGGGGTGTTTCATGAAAATTGTAAACTGCCACACATTAGTGTCAATTTTCTGTTTTGGCTTCTTAGATATGCTGGCAATATATACAGTTACCCTGTAGGAGGGCTGCAGACTTTGTTCGGTTTTCCCACTTTCAGTTGAAAGTTTGCTTTTGTTGATGTGAGATGCAGTGAGAAAATTGGCCCCGCCTCTGAATTATCTGCACCTGAAAGTGCCCAGTGATTTTTCCGTATGACCATATGCTGACATCCAATCAGATGACAACTGTGACTCTGTGGGACTTCTGGGGTGTGAAGACTACACAAATATCTTTGTATGTCTTGGTTTTTCAAACCAAGTTCCAAAATGTATTGCAGAATATTCATCATTAAACTTGCTACTTTTAAAGTTGTAATTTTATTAAACGTGTAATAAAACAATGAACAGTGCAAGAGGGTACATAGGGAGAAGGTGGTGATGAATTTATTTTTGGATTCACAGAGCTTGTATTACCGTTTTCTGGCTTGAAGTATGAGGATGAAAGAATCATGGAGAGTAATGACAGTTTCCATGGAGACAGAAATACTCTTCTCTAAAGTAGAAATGAAACACATCATTGCAAAAGCACTGGGGATGAAACCACTGGCATTCTCCAAGGCTGGAGCCATTGATCTGCACGTGTCCAATTATTCATCAAGGGTCATACAGTTTCCGGAATGCAGTTATCATATAAAATTTAGCAGGAGAAACGTGATTGATATGATGTGTCCGGGGTCTATTTTTATGCACTGGAGCCCTGCTTATTTCTGTGTGCGATAAAGTGCGTTGTGCATCTCTGACAGGACAACGTATTATAGAATTTACCATTATTGAATGGCAGTAGCCTCGAAGTTAATCGATAAAAGAGCTCTTGGCGGCTCTATAAATTGGAGTTCAACGCAGTCTAAAGATATCGCCACTACATCATTTGTTTCTGCTTTCCAAATTAAATCTATAATCGTCTGTGCAGAGAGTTGTGCCATATTACTATTCTCATAATCCTTCCATTGCTTCACTTAAAAACGATCTTTAAATATATTTGCATAATAGATATATCTGAAGCCTCTGCGTCGACATATTAGTATGAACTCGCAAGTGATTCTGCTGCTTTTGTTTCGCAAGAATTATCCGGGGGCGCCAGGCACCTCACAAGCAGCCCGCTGTATTACGCTGCGCTCCCCCGCATCCAGCAGGGGGAGCTACTGAGCCACGAGTGATGAGACTGCGTAAAGCCATACAAAAGTACATTACATTCGCTCCGCACGCAGACCTGTTTTTGTTGCCTGCCGGAATCGGGGATTTGCTGACCGTTAACCGGTGCTGGGTGACAACTAGGACGAATACACACAGGTAGAGTTTAATCGATTTTCAGACGCCCAGAGTGAGATATTTGGATGTGGGCGGGCATTGTTGCCCGGGTTTGTTGTGAATGCGTACGGCGTTTGTAACCCCAAAGCCAGAGTGATCGGTCTGTTGTTCTTAAGTTGCAAACCGATCTGCCGAATTGTGACCGCGATTAAAACAAAGGTTTTGCTAAATATAAGCTGAGCTCAGCTGCCAAGTAACCTCGCGCATTAGTTAGATTAAGTTAGTAAGGGCGGAGAGGTTAGTTCGGGGAAGCAGAGAGGTACTGTAATTGCTAATTGTAACCAGCACTGTGTAATGTGGCTTAGGTTATTCATCTTTAATGGAAGCTAGTTATAGCTGGCGGTTTAACTACTAATCATCCGGTCGCAAAAGTCGTAGATTCAAAATATGTTAATCAAACAAATAACGGTGTTATATTGGCGTAATAAAATTCTAAACATTTTGTTGAGGGTTTTGCTGGAGTAATTAGCTGAAACGTCGAATCGTTTGACATCTCCGTGAGAAAAGTCCTAGAATAAATTACTGTAGGTGTCCCCTGTTTCTTCCTCAAGAAAATGTTAATACCATTGCTTGAATATAAAAATGTTCGTCAAAAAGAATGAAGCATTCCACACATAATTAACTATAATGAGTTGTTTCTTTCCGGTAATCATCGTCTGTGAATGTGGATATGTGTTATGTGAGGTTGACTCAAGTGTGTTAATTTTGGAAGAATATGAAGGCTTGTTCTTGAGAAATTGTTATTTATATGTATTAATTTTCCTTTTGGAAACTGGGGCATGATCAAGGTATGTTGTTTACAGCATGGTGTTCGTACAGGTAATGTGCTCACCTGGGACTGTGAGCTTATTGTCAGGTTACTGTGCTCTTGTGTGTGCCCATAGTGGAGAGTGCACCTTCCTCGGTGCCAGGCCTGGAGTGTGACGAGGCGGTGGGGTGTTCGTTCTCCATGTCTGTCCGCAACGGGTCGGCCAGCAATGTGGATTGCCCTATATCAAAGGAGCGCTGCATCCAGGATGATTTGGAACTGACTGAGCTGGGGCCCCTGCTGGAGGGGCCAGGGCAACCTGCAGCTCCAAAACGGGTCACCTCAGCGGTGAGTTTGGGCCAAGTTTGGAAATTCAAAAAGAAGATTGTCCAGATCGAGAGGGAGGAATCTCATTTATTACTCCTGAAACACAAAAGCAAATGATTAGCAATCGAAATTATTACTTTCACAGAGAGGGGCACTGGGGGACCTGGATGCTTTGGCAGATTCGGGGCCAACACTTTGTAGGAGCCCCAAAACCTGCACTCTGTTCAGGAGCCATTCAGCAAAATTTACAGAGGGGACCGCCTGGACCCTCGCTCAGCAAATTTTATATACATGGGATCAGTATTTCTTCAGTTTGAAAGTGCCACCTGAAGTGGGGAGGACATTGTGTCAGGGGCCATAGAATTTCCAGCAAGGCCCCTGATCACAGATAATCAAGGAGAGGTTGCTGTAGGATCCACCTGTAACCCACAATGACTTTCAGACAGTGTCCCTAGTATGTAAACCAATCGTGAGCAGTCGCGTAGTAAGTATACAGGAAAATATCCTACATTGCTGTCTGTCAAAGTCCAATGTAGTACAGTATATGAGTTTCTCAGTAAGCTGTGTGCCCACAGGGGCCCACGGTTCTCAGTGAGGATGAGGAGGACGAGGAAGGGGCACGGGTGATGACCCTGCCTCTGCAGGCTCACCATGCTATGGAGAAGATGGAGGAGTTTGTGTACAAGGTATGATCGTCAACAGCCACCTGCCTGTGCCCTGCTCGTCAAGTCATACGGAGTTTCATTGTACATATACAATGACAATAAAAAAAATTCTCTTCATAATGGCACAGGTCTGTATGTTACCTATTTGTTTGGTCAAAGGCTTTTATCCAGCATAACCTACTATTGACTCTCCTGGGACTCTGAACAGCAGGTCAGCCCAGTTCCTTTGTGTATCATGCTGCCCTTCCTGTGCGACAGGTCTGGGAGGGGCGCTGGCGGGTCATCCCATACCATGTGCTTCCGGAGTGGCTGAAGGATAATGATTACCTGCTGCACGGGCATCGGCCGCCCATGCCCTCCTTCCGCGCCTGCTTTGGCAGCATCTTCAGAATACACACAGAAACAGGAAACATCTGGACACACCTGCTGGGTGAGCGGGGTGATCGTGGTATGGTGGTAGGAATGTCACCCTCACACACATGCGGACACACACCTGTTCTTCTCAAATTCATAGGTGTTCCATTGTCAGCACCTAGATTTTATTTGTCCTAGACAAAACACATTTTAAATTGATTTTATGATAAACTAAAAATGGCATTTCTCCGCAGTACCTCTCCAATATTTCATTGAATTATGTTTTTTTTTATTATTATTATTATTTTTATTTGGAACACTTTAGTTGGCTGATCTTGGTTCTGACAGTAGGGATACGTCTTGAGGCGCTTTCTCACGGAAGTTCCATGAACATTTATAGCTCCTGGCCACTTCCTTGTGTCACTTTCCTAGTAATTTCAGGTACTTCACAGGTAATTTCACATGAAACTGCACCGCCACCCCAACATGATGGGGAATGAACAAGTCATTTTGTTAGTCATTTGTAAGCTATTGGAGAGATCGATTGCACGGTCAAAATGAATCCTGTCCTGTACTGGTTCAAAACAGGACACATTTCATTTGTTTCATTTATATGGCCTGCAACATGTTTATAATTTATTATTAAATGTATTATTAAATCTGGCCAGCAGATCAATCACTTGTTTTCAACAGAATAAAAATGATTTCATGTTATTCTGCTGATAATCGATGGCAAGTTTCACGACTGACACTAGTGATATTAGAATAATTATCAAACAGAAATATGGAGACGCAAGCAAAAAATGTATTCATTAATGTATTTACTGTAACTGACGTACAAAAACAATTCCATCTGCTACATTTTTGCTCCACTACTTCTTCGTTTTTTCCCTGCACTTCTGCGTAAGTTCCATGTTACCGCTGCAATCAGCAAAGTTTTTCAGTATAACCCCCAGTAGTTCCCAGTTCAGCAGAAGGTACCTTCTCTTGGTGGTTGACGGTTCCTATAAAAGGTTCTGGTTCCTGAAAAAAGTCTCTGCAGTGGGAAAGCGCTTCTAGAAACCTGCCACATCAGTGGAAAGCCTGGATGACTGCATACCTTAATCCTTGGAGGCATTTAGTGGTGCCACTGGGGGTGAAATGTGTGCATGGCACTGTCTCCACAGGGCTCATCCTGTTCCTGTGCCTGGGCACACTCACCATGCTACGCCCTAGCATGTACTTCTTGGCCCCCCTGCAAGAGAAGGTGGTATTCGGCATGTTTTTCCTGGGTGCTGTGCTCTGTCTCAGCTTCTCCTGGCTCTTCCACACCGTGTACTGCCACTCCGAGAAAGTGTCCCGCACCTTCTCCAAGTGAGTCCTCACCAACACCAACACCTTTCCAGTCCCCTCTTTGAACTGTTCACCTTGAATAAATGAGTGAATACCTGATAGCCTTAAGTTTGTTTGTCTGCAATCTGAGCACATTCCTTACCCACAAACAATTCAATGACAATAAAATACTCATGCTATAAAATGTGAGGATTAAACAGCACATGAGTGTGTTCAAGCCAGTGATAAAATGTATAAGGCTTGTGGTTCGGGATTCACACATAACGGTAATCTGCTCTGCAATACTGTTTGTTTTCATTTGCCATGGAACCTAATGCACATTTTGTTCCCATCTCACCAACACTCCCACAAGGTGGCATCACAGAGCATTACTAGTGATTGAGGGTTAAGTGATACTTCATTAGTATCTGTGTATAAGACTTTTGTTCTGCACTACATTTAAATGGGATTTTCCACATGCTTATAAGGAACGGTACAGTGACTCACCAGGGTTGGGTTGTTTCCTCTTTGTACTCCGCTTCCCTCCCACATACCAAAGACATGCAGTTAGGCTAACCAGCAATTCTAAATTGCCCATAGTGTATGGTTGTGTATGTGCTCTGTGATGGACTGGAGTACCAATCAGAGTCCAGAGTGTTTTCCTATGCATTCTGGGATAGGCTTCAGGATACTTTGCAACCCTGACAAGGATGAGTGATTAGAGGATGGAGATGATTCCCACTCATCCTGAAAAACTTGAAAAATTATTAACTATTTTTTTCACTCGGTTTCTGTGTGTTTTCCATGACTGGAAAATTTGTTGACTATTTTCCAGGAGGAGTGAGAACTCTGAGAGATGGGTGAATGGATGGATGACAGAGGTGGACCTTATTTACATTATGCTGTTACATTTCTTTGGTAACGTTACTGGCCCTCTGTTTTCCCAGGCTGGACTACTCGGGAATCGCACTCCTCATCATGGGCTCCTTTGTGCCCTGGCTCTACTATTCTTTCTACTGCTCCCCGCAGCCCCGTCTCATCTACCTCTCCATTGTGTGCGTGCTGGGCATTGCCGCTATCATCGTGGCCCAGTGGGACCGCTTTTCCACGCCCCGCCACCGCCCTACCAGAGCAGGTGTGTTGTCACTGTGCAGCTGCCCTTGGTCTGGCAGTGGGGACACATTGCAGTCAGGGGGGTGGCAGGGAAGCCGGGGGGAGCACAAAGTAGCATGGCTCACCCATACATTCTAGGAAGCAATCCAGTAAATATGAGCATTCTTGTAATAACTCCGGTTTCCCCCCGCAGTCGAAAAACGTGCTGAGGTTAATTGGAGTTGCCAAATTGCCCAGAGGTATGCAAGTATGAGTGAATAGTGTGTGAGTGTGGCCTGTGATGGGTTGGAGCCCTGTCCTCAGTGTGCCCTGCCTTGAGCCCGTAGCCTCCGGGATACCCCCTGCATAGGATAAGTGGTTACAGAAAATGGATGGATGGATGGGTTTGATTCATAATGGTGGTTAGCACTGTCACCTCACACCTCTGGGACCTGGGTTGGAACCTCCACAGGGATTCCATGTGTGTGGAGTTTGCATGTTCTCCCCGTATCGTCGTGGGGTTTCCTCCGGGTACTCCGGATTCCCCCCACAGTCCAAAAACATGCCGAGGCTAATTGGAGTTGCCAAACTGTGTGCCCTGCAATGGGTTGGCGCCCCATGCCAGGTTGTTCCCCGCCTTGCGCCCGTAAACTCTGGGATAGACTCCGCACCCCCCATGACCCTAAATAGGACAAGCAGTTTCAGAAAATGGATGGCTTATTGTGGAGGTGAATTTGAAAGATAAACAAGTTGTTGGTGTCACAACACTATGAGCATAATAATGATGATGATGGAAGATTACAATGATGCTGAAGTCACACACCCCAGGGAAGTGGCTAATTACCAAATGCTTTCTGCCTCTTTGACCCTTGCAGGAGTGTTCATGGGCTTAGGCTTGAGCGGCATCGTACCCACGATGCACTTCACTGTTGCGGAGGGTTTCGTGAAGGCCACTACGGTTGGCCAGATGGGCTGGTTCTACTTGATGGGTGCCCTCTACATCACGGGCGCTGGCCTATATGCCGCACGGATACCAGAGCGCTATTTCCCAGGAAAGTGTGACATCTGGGTAAGCTCAGCTCTGCGTCGTCCTATGCTGCAGCAGTTGTAGCTCCCCAGGTGCACCGTGGGTCCTTGCAGGCATGACTGTAATCAACTGGACTGTAATCAACTTCTGATTTGAGAAGCCAGTGCTGGATCGTGAATGAATCTCAGTACAGTGGTACCTCGGTTCACGAACTTAATCCGTTCCGGATCGAATCTTAAAAAGTTTGAGTTCTGATCGAATTTTTCCCATAAGAAATAATGGAAAACCAATTAATTGGT
>JAODJU010000130.1:26602970-26640096 GCA_026776725.1 Gnathonemus echidnorhynchus | reverse complement strand
AACACTTAAAATGTTTTATTAATTTTTTTGAAATTTTTTGAAATATATGTATGTGTATATATATACATATATATATATATACCGCCAGTTTACAGTTAATACGATATACACATGATTTAACATGACTGTTTAAAAGGTTAATGGGAGAATTCCACTCCAGAAAGGCTAGATCCAATTAGACTATATACAAACAGATGGTTAAAATGGATTACACGTATACACTGACAATAAAAATAAGGATCATGTAAATGTCTGCTAGAATATAACAGAAACAAATTATTAAATAGGCTTAATATATTTAGAATATAATGAAGAACATTAATTAAAATTATAACTAAAGATTTTCATGTGTAGTCTCCTTTACCATCTTGCACGTAACTACGCATGAGATAAGTCTAATATATTAACCAGACAGCAATGCGGCTACTCAGCAGTCGCATACATCTGTAAACAATAGCCAGGGTTAACACAAGGTCCACAGAACAATAACAAACAAAGGTGCTGTGTATCATCTTTTCACTGGGGATAGAAACGCAATATAGGTGACTCAGCAGTAAGACTGTGGGTTTAAAAAGATTTTTATTGATGCAACATTTTTAAGTCACATAGTAGCCAAATGGGGAAAAGGCTTTTTTTAAAATTAGATATAGGTTTAATGGTTATGAATGAGTTTCGCACCACAATTAGCAGCAGCATATTTATTTAAAAGAAACTTTTACAATTAAGTTAATTTAAATTAATTTCCCATTCGTCCATTTTCTAACCCCTTATCCTGTTCAGAGTCCGGGGAAGGACGCGGGGTCGCATGGACTGTCAATCCATTTGTACTGCGGCACAGCAAGACATTACGGCAGTTTTTAGTTCATTGATAACTACTCTTTTTATTAATATCGTTTTTGTTTACTTTTTTGTCCAGGGTGATTTATCGTTTGAATGTGTTGCACGTTCTTGCATCAGTAGCCACCGGAGTGACGAATAATTATCCTGGAACTAGTGCCCCCGCTGAGCGGTGGGCAGTTTGGCCATTGGAGGATCAGGCCATTGTGGAGATCCAGGCGCCGACAACCTACGCTATGTAGCCCGCCTCTATAAGCCCATATACAATGACAAAGCCTTTCTCTATGGATAATATGCAGGGGCCGCTCTCTGAGGCATGCTTTCGGCAGCTCAATGGTAATCACGGCGACGATCCAGCCACGTGACAGGAAATGCCGCAAAGCACATCCTAGAGGAGCATAGGTTTTGTTGGTTCCCAACTTCGATGTTATCTTTTGGCAAAAACAGTACGTTTACGTTTGCTGTTGCCTCGCACAATGGACTATAATTGTCCCGGAAAAAGAAAATGCAGTTTGCCGTGTATCAGAATGATTTTCTGCTCTACATGGAGGCGCGACAAGTTAAAACAAACAGACAAATAAATAAATAAATAAATAAATAAATCTTAAACGATACACGGCAATAATCTTCCATCTTATCATAGCGGCTAGCCACAGTTTCATTCAGAAATGACCATCTTTTATAAACAAAACCTACTTTGACGAATAATGGGATCGACTTATAGTATGTAGGTTGTATGTTAAATGATATACTAACAGCTGAATATGTAATAAAATACTATTTAATAAATTTATGCTATGTAATGCTAGTATTAAGCCTCATATTTTGCGGAACCAATAATCGGGGTGGTTTGTTTCTCGGCGGAGGATTCTTCAGACTGTACAGTTCCGTCCATTGAAAAGCCGTAGTTGTGGATGATTATAAGCTGAGTTTGCTGCCACGTGGTGTTTGTGTTTTTGATATAATCTCTCGGGTATAGTAAGTTTGCTTTGTAAGCTAGCAGTTAACTTTTGTGAGTTTTCTTCAGTCAGCTGTGACAGACTCTATACAACTCGACAAAACAGCTGCCTGTTGTTTCGGTGTAGATACTCAAATTTGGTTGAAACCAGTGTTTATTTGCACTTGAAATCATAACACAAGCTGGTATGGACGGAATTGAACAAGTTTCTCCTACTGAGATTTGTCCAGACCGATCCCAGCTTGTGTCTGAAGATGGCAAAAACACAAAGTCAGTTCTTTGCCAGCGGTGTGGTTCTAAAGTCTTGTGTCCGGGTACGGCGCTCTTTGCTGAAAAGGAGGTGCGTATCAACCAGTTGTTTATTTGCTACATCAACCAATTATTTATTTGCTACGACTGGGTTATCCCCAGTCACACACTTTTGTTTTGTGGTGATGTAATAATGTGTGTGAAATTAATCCGAATGCTGCCTGTGTCTCATTTGGAAACCTTCCAAGGGTTAAGCGTTAAATGGGCGAGCATTTTTCTTTGTTATTGTTATCATTAGGTACTGTAAAGTAGATGTAGGTTCCTGACGACTATACATAGTGCATTTCTCCAGAATGTCCTGTCTGTCACACCTTCCAATTGCATATTCATTATTGTGATATTTTTCTTTTTTGAATTATTTAATTTGGACTTATGGTGACATTTTACGGTGCAGTCTCATGATTCTTGTACCAGTTAAATGTGTAGGTTTTCAAGTTAGATATCAAAAGTTATATTCACAGAAAGTACAAAATGATTTCCCCCCCCCCTCATTTGTAATTTGGAGACTAAAATTTAAGATATTATGCTGATAGTGTACCTTAGATATATGGATTACTAGCAATTCTGTTATTTTAATTTTTTAGTGAAATACTTTTAAACTAATATTTCTGACATGAATATGGATATATATTGTTGTGAAAGATCATTGCATGGTCTGTCTTATTATCTTCTACTTTTCTTCCCTAGCTGTTTCTACCATCCATGCGGAAGAAGACAGAGTCCGAGAGTATCGCCCTGACGGAAGGCAGTGTGGATGGGGAAACACTGACTGCGCACTGGCTGGTAGATGACATGTACACCTTTGAGAATGTGGGATTCACTAAAGATGTGGGCAAGGTCAAATACCTGATCTGCGCAGACTGTGAGATTGGGCCTATCGGCTGGCACTGCCTGGATGACAAGAAGAGCTTCTATGTGGCACTGGAGAGGGTCGACCATGCCTGATGACTTCGTGGCAGACAGACCACAGCATTGCATTGTGGGGGGGCGTTAGTGTCAGCGGTGTTACAGCCACCTAAAAGCCTCCCACTGTGACTACTGTTGTACAGGGATTTCACCTACTTCTGTTGTGATTATGGGAATGGCCTACTCTTCAGTCTCTCAGTGACCACAAGTCGTCTTTTACTGGCTCAGTGACTGGTGGTGGTCTGTGTTAGTTCTGAAGAAAATAATATCTATGTAACTCTTAAGTATTGATTTTGAGACATGTTTTTTTCTTTCCAAAAATATTTCAGAATCGAACCTTATACAATTGATTAACATAATATTTATGCCCTTCCATCATTTCAAATGATACAGGTACTTCTGAATTTAGTATAATGTCAGTGACAACATTGTTAGTCTTCACATAATTCCTAATAGATTCTAGAACTGCCGTGTTTATGTGCTCTTCTTCAAAATCAATCTGACAGTCTTATTTTGGCCTTTGTAGTCGGTTACACAAAGTAATCTAGAAATGAATATGGGAAAATTATTACCACCTCCAAGAGGAAGAAGTTCTCCCAGGATGCTCTGTGAAGAGGATAAAGAGTACACCCTGCTTTGGCGTTGGTGATGTTGCATTGTTGCTGATACAGCAGTGGGACTGACACAATTATAATGAATACTGATGGGTTTATGTCTTCAATTGTAATGATGCAGCCGCACACTGACCCTCAACCCGCCTGACAGTGGTGTCCATTCCCCTTCACTGAGTGCTTTCTGGCAGATTCACCATCACTGCCAACTCTGGGTTCCCAATAAGGTGTATGCCATCTGCACTGGAATAACAAATTAAACTTTACTAAAAAAATGACAAGTCTTGCTTCTTTGTGTGCATGAACCCTGTGTGCAGAATTATTAGGCAAGTACTATTCCTGGAGATAATTTTTAGCAAAATAAAAATGAGTTTGGAAGTTGTCTTTTACTCCAAATAAATGTATTTAGAGAGATAATGTTACATTAGTAGAAAAGCACTTAGTGTACACAATTATTAGGCAAACAGAACCTAAGTGGATTTTCTCCACCATCTGCAGAAATAATTTTAACCATTTAGTTTATATGGACCATTAAGTCCATATAAAGAATAATACATTATCAGTCATTCTATACAGTCCCCTTTACCAAGTTTAATGTCCTGTACAGCCATCTTTCTTAATCACCATCATGAGCCTGTTGTCCATTGAATCGGTCAAGTTTTTGATTTGATCCTGTTATCTATTTATCTGAGCCAGCTAGGACTGCCCATGAGATGCTGCTCTGAGAAGTGTACTGCTTCCCCCCTTGGTATATCTGATACTTTAGTAAGGCCCAGTAGTTCTCAGTGGGGGGTTAAGCCAGGCAATGTAGGGGTCCTGGTCATAATTCAATCACCTTTCAAGCCTTCCTTAGCCATTCTATGGAGTACTTTGTTGCATGCAAAGGGGCATTGTCCTGCATGAATATCATAACCTTTTTGAAAAGCTGTGACTTCTTCCTGTGCCAGTGTTTGAAGAAGGTTTCTTCTAGAAATTGGCAGTACATCTTGTGGTTAATTTTTATTCCATCTGGCAGTCTGAAAGGTCAGGCAAGTTCACCACTGCTAACTGCAGCCCACACCATCCCTCCACCACCTTGTTGGCTCTAGAACAGTGTTTCTTAACCCAGTCCTTAGGGAACCCCAGACAGTCCATGTTTTAGCTTCCTCTCAGCTCCCAGCGCACCTGTATCAAGTATTCGGTGTTCCTGATTGGCTGGGAGCTGGGAGGGAGCAAAAACATGCACTGTCTGGGGTTTGCCGAGGACTGGGTTAAGAAACACTGGTCTAGAAGGTGTACAAAAAGTGGCCCATCCACCTGCTTCTTCAGGAGTAACTCTCATCTCATTTGTCCACAAAATCTTTGTACCATCAGTCTTGAGGTGTGTCTGTGTCCATTCATAATATTTTAACTTGTGTGCCTTATTGGGTGGAGGAAATGTTTCAGCCTATGTAACCTTAGCAGTCACACAGCACACTGCACATAGTACTTAGAGATTCCATTCAGATTGCTGTTTTGAAAAATGGTGGCACTTCATTCTAAAGGGTTTCGGGAAGACTCCCCTTGAATTTGACACAAATCATTGGCAGTTAATTTGTGTCTTTTTCTCTATATACTTTTTTGTCCTCTTTGTCTGCTGGCTACAAAACAATTGATTGTACAGCAATCACGTTTTAAAGGTTTAGCAATTTTGATTGTTTTGCATCCCTCTGACTGGCACTTTACTATTTTGTTTTTTCTGCTCTGTGCTCCTTTTCCGGCCCATTTTAATAGTGATCATAATTTGCTTAATAATTTTGCGCAAAAAAGTATCCTGTTTTTCTCCAAACAGAAAGTACTCAGACCAAATATTGAACATGCTCTATTTTTAAACAGCTCGTTCTTAGAGATTCATCTGGAGTGAAAATATTGCTCGGAAGAGAAGATGCAAATAAAATACACACTTGCCTAATAATTCTGCACACTGTGTTTGTCCACGTAAGGATATAGCAAAATGTGACGCCTGCTTTCAGCTTCCCAGGTGTACCAAGAGATCTCAGAAGCACTTCATTCCATAGCTGGAAGCTCACAGGTGAGCAAATTGCATGAATGAAAAGATTATGCGTCAACAGAGTGCATACTTTGTTAACTAAGAAACATTGATGCTTTGAAATTAGATTCACAGCAGTTCCAGGTTGTTTTTTATATTTATTATATTTTTATATTACCCATACAATGCTGCAGTCAGAAAAACACCACCCAGATAATGGGGTGGTGTTTCACAGCATTAGACAGAGATCACATGCAGGCCTGCTGTTCTTTCAGGAGCACTGATGATGTATTAAAATGATGTTCAGTTATTTACATTGTTTTATGACAGTCACAGTAGACATACAGTAAACAATTGTGGATTATAAGCAGTTTGCATTGTAATCCAAAACCAGAACAACAGACCTTTCAGTTGCCAGTGCTCCCCAGTATTGCTCACTAATTATTTCTCATTAATCAGAGTTACATAATATTTCACAATTTTACCACACCCCATCCATGTAGGATCATGGAGGTTATTGGGCCAATGATCTGGGGCCAATGGTATGGTAGTCTAGTGGTCATATACTAGCTACTTTCTCTCAAAAAGAAGAGGAAGAAGCATGCATGATGCAGGCAAATCACAGATATTCTAAAAATCAGAGCTGAATAACTTGAAGGTGGCCAGTTGAAAGTATTATCATTGCTAATAATTAACTCACATTTTTAATGGGATTAATTCAGGTTAAGCACCTTTCTTCAGAATCTTAATAAGTAGCATCTCTAGGGCAACTGTTGTGTTACAAGGCCATATCATTAGATGTCATTTTGCCATTTGGAACTGTAGTATGGAATTCCAAATGACGATACCAAGCAACTGAAACAAAAGTCACATGTTTTGTATTTTTTTCTTTCCAGTTCTGTGTTATTTCATAACTTATTTTCTACTTTGGTAGCTTAGTTTACTTTTAGTTAAGTAAACACTGCAAATTTTGGAGTACTTTTGGAAAGTGTTGAATATAAGCTGTTTTTCTTGGCACTTTAGCTTAAATTGATCACTGGAATGCTTTATGGTATAGGAGGAACATTATCGAAGTGCCTAAACAATATTTAAATAGTTTCTTCAATTCAACAAGAGCTGGCAGGAGAAGAATGCCAGTCCATCAGAGGACAAACACATGCACACATTCAAAAACTATGAGCAATTTATGGAGAATTTATGTTTCTAGACTGTGGAAGGAAACCCACGCAACTTATGGAGCACATGCAAACTGCACACACACCAGGTACAGGATTCAAACCCCTAACTGTCACCCACTGGGCAACTATGTCACCCTGTATTGTAAAATAATTGAATAAATAAAGGAATACAATGATGCCACAGAAAATGTTGAAACCTTAAAAAACAAATTGGCAAAGAGAGCAAGGGCAGTCATCAGATGTAACATTTTTACTTGGTGTTTCATTTGCAATCATTGTGATCTAGCAGGTCAAAAAACTCAATGGCTAGCTCAATTATTTCAAGCAATTAAATATCTACTTAACATACAAAACAAAACGTAATACCACTTCCCTCCTAATTTCTCTATTATATATATGTAATGATGCTCACTTCTTTTACATGAATAGCAGTTTGGTGAGGCAGGTCGAAATTAAAGCCCCTTGCATGCATATATACACAGGTCAAATTCAAGTGTGCCTGTTATATGTACGTATGACCGGAGTCCGTAAGAACGTGTCTACTTTAAATTGATCACATATCCTATAGTTCATTTATGAATTTTGCCTATACGTATTGACCTACATACCATTAACATATACATTCTGAAATTGTTTTTGAACCAGTAAGTTATTATCCTGTCTAATAGTGAATTACTGCAGCATGATGTTTTGTGTAAATATAATATTTAGCAAAAAATTTAACTGTGGGGGTTTTGTTCCTAGATTATTTTTCTCGGCTTTAAACGTCTGGCAAAGTTCAAGGGCGCAGTGGTATACATTTAATTTTGCGTTTTGCACCAATAAGAACTTCAGGAGTCTCTTCCTGCTTCCACTTTAGCCAATTGTCGTGCTCGGACAGGCGGAACTTTGAACGCAGTATATAAATACCTGACGACACTCTTTCCCTCTACTGCTGTGTTGGCGGGGACACGTTGCGCGTCTGAAGTCGACAGAGCTTTAATTACAGCTATTGCTGCATTACCGAAAATATAGTAAAACTTTCTTTATATAAATCCAGGGTTAGTGACCATCTCACCAAATTCAAAATGGTAAGTTTTTTTTTCTTTTCTTGCTTCATTTGTATCAATTTTCAGTACAAGATCAAAAGGCGCCAAAGTTATAATGTTTCCTTAGTGGGGGTCCCCGAACGTTAGAACAATGCAAATTTCCACAGTACCCTTTGCTATAATATTACCAATATACGCATTAATTACAATGGATCCGATTGTATTTCCTAATTTAAACAGTTCCCCGACGGAAAGCGAACGATTAAATACATATCTCTGTAACCAACTTTCTAGCATACTTAGTTTTCTGCTTACTCCGTTGTTATGTGGAGGAATTTATGGAATTCCCTATGGGCCCATTCACGCAAGGTTTGAAAACTACAAGTTTTAAAGCGGTCGTACCTATTTATGGGCAGCTTTCTTGCCCATGTATGGTGACGTAAGTCCAGCACTCCTGTCTTTGAGTCGACGTTATTTCCTTTATCTCGCAGTAAAACTTTGAGAAGAAAAAAAAAATGTCGCCCTACGACGCAATATAACGAGTCCGACCGGAAGCCAGTACAGTGTGCAGCTAACAATTATTTTCCGAGAAAGGAAGACCTCACCCGTTCCCAACTGCCTTTTATTTTTGGCAAATTTCGATTAATAAGTCATAGATGCATTTAGTATAACTTGCCATATTGGTGTCAAGACATTCAACATCCGGGTGTTTTAAATATTTTAAGTGTTGATACTGGTCAGGGTTGTGGGGAATGATAATGGATTTTTTTTTTTATTAAAAAAAAAAAAAACAGTGCCTAAAACCTTTAAGAATCTGAGGGGCTAACCTGGTCTAGGCCACAAAAGAATTACAATAGAAACCAGTGTAGAACCACCAACCTATATTAATTATGAAAAGCTTCAAGCAAGTAAGGATGGGGAAATTAATTGCTTTAACCTTTTTTTTTTTCCCTCCCCCTTTTCCTCCTCTTATAGCGTGAGTGCATCTCTGTTCATGTGGGGCAGGCTGGTGTGCAGATTGGCAATGCATGCTGGGAACTGTACTGCCTTGAGCACGGTATCCAGCCTGATGGCAACATGCCCAGTGACAAAACCATTGGCGGTGGGGACGACTCCTTTAATACGTTCTTCAGTGAAACAGGCTCAGGGAAGCATGTTCCCAGGGCAGTGTTTGTGGACCTAGAACCAGCTGTCATTGGTAAGAGATTACGTGTAAAAGTGGCTTGCTTAAAATGCAATGCTGTCATTTTTATGTAATGACATCAATAATGATCACTGTTCCTTATAGCATTTTCACATATGCCTATGGATGAACAGCTGAATATTACCTTACTTGTGTAATATTTGCAATCAAATTTCACATGGGTACCCTTTGCCATAAAGCCATTATGTCATGCTGAATGTTGAACAATTTCTCCTTGTTTCTAGACGAAGTCAGGACTGGTATCTACCGACAGCTGTTCCACCCTGAGCAACTTATATCTGGCAAGGAGGATGCAGCCAATAACTATGCCCGTGGACACTACACAGTTGGGAAGGAAATCATTGACACGGTCCTGGAGAGAGTGCGCAAACTGGTACATATTTTGCTTTATCATTCTATAATATTCATCGGGCCCCTGTTTTTATTTTTTATTTTTTTCCCCCAGAAAGGTGCCAGCTAGAGAATTTATTAGTATTTTCGTGATTGCTATAAGGGAATTGGTGGGAGCAGTACCATGCATGATGTTTGTCTTTGCCTTTCAGACAGACCAGTGCACAGGGCTGCAAGGCTTTCTCATCTTCCACAGCTTTGGTGGGGGAACTGGCTCTGGCTTCACCTCACTTTTGATGGAGCGCTTGTCTGTGGACTATGGCAAGAAATCCAAACTGGAGTTTGCCATCTACCCAGCCCCTCAGGTGTCCACTGCTGTTGTGGAGCCCTACAACTCCATCCTGACCACCCATACAACCCTCGAGCACTCAGACTGTGCTTTCATGGTCGATAACGAGGCCATCTATGACATCTGCCGTCGTAACCTTGACATTGAGCGCCCATCCTACACAAACCTCAATCGCCTCATTGGCCAGATCGTGTCCTCTATCACTGCGTCGCTGCGCTTCGATGGCGCTCTGAACGTAGACCTCACAGAGTTTCAGACCAACTTGGTCCCTTATCCGCGCATCCACTTCCCCCTTGTCACCTATTCACCAATCATCTCTGCTGAGAAGGCCTACCATGAGCAGCTGTCGGTCTCCGAGATCACAAATGCCTGCTTCGAGCCCTCTAACCAGATGGTGAAGTGTGACCCTCGTCATGGCAAATACATGGCCTGCTGCATGTTGTACAGGGGTGACGTGGTGCCAAAGGATGTGAATGCCGCCATTGCCAATATCAAAACAAAGCGTTCCATCCAGTTTGTTGACTGGTGCCCCACTGGCTTCAAGGTGAGATTTACCTGTATGGCTAATGGGGGTTTTTAGGCTACCATGCAAAAATGGATTATTTTTGAATGTGATTCTGCATTGACTTAAACTGTTGTGTCTCTTGCTTAGGTGGGTATCAACTATCAGCCCCCCACTGTGGTGCCTGGGGGGGACCTGGCCAAGGTTCAGAGGGCTGTATGCATGCTCAGCAACACCACTGCTATTGCTGAGGCCTGGGCTCGCCTAGATCACAAGTTTGATCTCATGTATGCCAAGCGAGCCTTTGTCCACTGGTATGTGGGAGAGGGTATGGAAGAGGGGGAATTCTCTGAGGCAAGAGAGGACCTGGCAGCCCTGGAGAAGGACTACGAGGAGGTGGGCACTGACTCTGTGGAAGGGGAAGAAGAGGGGGAGGAGTTCTAACCCTTACTGCCTGAGGCCAAGCAAGCCAGCACTGCCTTGAGAGCCAAAAAATCAGAACACTGTTCTGTTGTCTGCTAAATCTGTTTTGAAATGTCTTGTTTCCTATTCTTAAAGTACCTCACAGCCAAGCTGTGGAGTCCATACTGTGACAAATGTTCCTGTCTCAATAAATGTTTTAGGTGCTGAATTGTTTGTAGTCTTTTATGCAGTTGTGGCAGTAATTTAGTTCCAACTTCACCTATTTCACAAATGTAATCCTATCAGTAAAGTACATCTTATCAAAATTAAGATCTGGATACATGCTGACAAAATACCTGTGTGTTACATAGAACATTTTAAGACTTACCTGTATACAGTGGTTTGTGCCCAACTAGTACCAAAAATTTGTACAAATTTTAATAATTCAGTCAATTGGTCAGTTATAAATTGATCTAAAGTTATTGCTTGAGTAATTTCAATGTAAAAATTCAGAATATCAAGATGGATACAGTAAAGAACTCAAGCCCCCCCATCAGTTTGCCTGCAATTAAAATGGTATATTTACAACGGTGCACAGCACTCTTAATGTTCTTCATGAAGTCATAGTCCAAGACTGACGTGGTTGCAGGGACCATGCCCCCACCCACCCACTAATTTCAGATGCACTCAATGATTCTGTTCTGGACTCGGCACCGTAGATTGGTTCCCAGAAGCAGGGATTATCAATACTTGAAATACGTCAATTTTAAAGTGTGTGCGCATGGGAGGTGGTTAAATTGAAAGATTTGAGCTGTGTCGCAGAACAATTCACTATAGCTTCGGGCTTTATCGTTATGCCCTTGACTCACCAAAATGGTAGGGGTAACTAAGCCTCCATTTTAGGTATGTTAACTAATTTTAAGATCTTAATATAGGGCAAAAACCCCAGAAATAAATGTGTCTTAGTCTGCCACGTCGGCAGGCCAACCCGACTACAGTGTGATTAGAGTCGTGCCCGTTTCGCCCCGCCCGTTTCAAATGCGGGATAGGCAGGTTACTTATTAACAATGAAACCTACCCTTTAAAGGGTGACGACGGACCAAACCAATTCTGTAGCGTAACGGTACTTAAAAAGCCCTGTCTGACTGCATGACAAATGCAACTAATTTGTACTTCTAATTTAAAAAAAATCTTTGCGCAGCAGAAAAATACCGGACTTCACTAGCCGGGATGTGATGCGTCTGCCTGAAACCGCGTGCCAAGAAATACAGTTGCATCGTGTTTTATTCAAATTATAGGCTATTTGCTATAAATATCTGCAATACTTATGTTTGTGATTTACATATCTATTGAAATAATTGAGTACATGCCTTGAAAATTCTAAGTAAATGACGAGCATTTATTACGTGTTCAAGTGAGACATCTCTGAAGGTTTGAGATAGTGTTCTCAATCTGCTTGCGTGTATTACGTGATCGGCGGAAGGCCTCGCATGGTATACAATACTCAGGGTGCTGACAAACCCGAGGACAACAAAATTAAATCGGCTCGTCTGGCAAATCGATTTTAGAGTTACACCTAAGTTAGTCTATTAAATACTTCCAGTTATACAACGATAGACTTCATTTATCCGTTTCATCCCTTAGAAAACCGCGATGGTGTTTACACCCCAGTTTTCAAAATTGTAATTAAAACTTGAATTTTCAAGCAATTCTTGAAAATGGTACCCTTTGTTGCATAAGTTACAGTAGGTAATTGCCCTCATATAAATAAGCGTATGCTGTTGATGTACGTTTGTCAAATATATGTCGTTTGTTACATATTGTACAATAGAGCAATATATACCATATTAAGATGCATTTACACATTATATTTCTCATAAGATTTTTAGTCTCGGGATCTTTTTTCCATACTGGGTAATGTATTTTAGCCTAACTTAAGTGTATCATTCGAATATGTAAAATTAAAAATGCATTACAAAATAAGCAGACACAATATGCAGATCGTATACTTAGTTATCACTATACGCATATTTTCTTAGTTTCCTCTTGCCAGTTCGATACCTACCGATCAAAGCAGACGACTGCTATCGTTTTAAATGGAACAGCATCATTTTTGCTGGAAACAAGCATTTTCGCGTTTTCTTTTCGTTTTTACTTGTTTATTTTAACAATGAATTTACCATAACCCCCTTCCCTTGTACCCAATCTTCAAGCTCCCTGGGGCGACACCCAATCAGCAACTCCATACAGTCCATTTAAAAAAGAAGTTCCGACCACCGTGAATCTGTCAGCTAAAACATATCCATCCGCACAAGTAAACATTGTTTAAAACAAAAAGGAACCCTCTTGTTATGATAATGGTTTATAGTAGAACGAACTACAGCTTTGTAAGTTTATTGCTGTTACATGATATAAGAAGTGGTTCCAGCAACTGTATGATTTGCCCTGTTTACTAAAGAAGAAATAGGCCATTCAGATTCGACGGGAAATTTAGAAAATCTATGCTAGTCTAATAGATCTGAAGGGAATAGTTTTATTGTCCAAAATGACAATGGAATCAGATTTCTTGTAGCTTTAATAATACATTAACTCTTTCCATCGATTCATAAATGTGTGGAGTACGAATTGTGAAATATTTATGAGAACCTCACAAGCAACAGGAAAGTTCAGTTTTTTCTATCAGTTATGTAATGGATTATAACCAATTTTGACTTCGCTATACCCTTAATTCCATGTAGAATTTACAAGGACTTAAAAATAAAAAATCGAATAATTGAATATTTTCGCATACATCAGTGTGCATGTGTTTTTTATGTGTGCATTTTCAATTAACAGTGAAAAGCGAAAGTGCCAAGTCCTCCATTTTTCTGCGAACTGGTCAAATGCAAAATGCTTTATATGCTTTAGTAAATAATTATTACTACATAATGGTCTTCTCCAAAATCCTTATACTGTAATATAACACTGATTACTTCGAATAAAAAGTATTCACACATCGATAATTATATGCTTGCATACCTAAAAACCAAGTATTAATGGCATGAAATGTGCAAATAATTGGTAGCTGTGTTTTTTCTTATTTACACGAATTCTACATAAATACCATTTAAAAGAACAAGAATATACTTGAAACCCATTTTATATAAATAACCCTTGTTGAACTTGGTAATGGCTCTAGTGAGGAAGTAGAACTATATAATTATCCCCACTGAGAAGAAAAGTACATTTGCACTTATTTGTGTAAATGTGATTTGCACAGTACTAGAAATGTATTTATCAAACGAATCGAACCAATAATTATCTTTGAGGTCAATATCTAAAACGATACAGGTTTCTAGTTTCTTTAGCGGATGTGGCTGCTGCCTCGCACAATCCTCTCACGGTGTGTGCGCTTGGAGAGACCGAACGTTGATGCTGATTGTGTGAGTTAAAGGGAAGCAGTTTGGCGTGTTAGAGGAGTAGACAGAGAGATTCGGAACATACGGAGCCGAAACCAGCACCGGCTAACCCGGTTTCGACCCTCCTTCTTCCTCGCATTGGAACTGGACCACCACGATGACCCAGCCTCGGCCCGACGAGTTCATTCCACCGCCGGAGTGTCCAGTCTTCGAGCCTAGCTGGGAGGAATTTGCCGACCCTTTTGCCTTTATCAACAAGATACGGCCTATCGCTGAGAAAACGGGCATCTGTAAGGTCCGCCCGCCGCCGGTGAGTGCCGACGCAGGGGTCCCGGAGAGGCCAGAATGAAAAATTTCCGGAATGGTGAAATTCTTCGCCTGTGTCTTTTAAGCAATTGAACACTTTTTATAACCGTAAAGTTTTCAATATGGCGGCTCGGCCGTAAGTTGTGGCAAGACTCGTTTGAACTACCTAGCCGGCTATATCCGTAACGGCTCCGTAATGGTTCCGTTAAAGTCACCTTTACCTCCGATGGCAAGGCACATACAACTTTCGATTCTTTTAAAAAAATAAAGATTGTTTAATAAGCGCTCCCACACCCAATTATTAGTTTATTCAAAGAACTGTTTGTAATGTTTAGATGTGGATGGTTTGGTCTAGTCTGACAAAAAAAATCAAGCGTTTTAAGGATAGAAAAATACTCCGGTATATTTTACATAGCTATATGAATATGTATTGATAGTTTTTCCCTTTAAGCTGATTTTTGAACAGGCGAAGCCTGGCTATGTTATCTCTAAGTAGATGGCTGCAACTTTTGACCATACCCTCCTCTCGCTGTCCCGAGGACGTAAAACCACAACATAAACGCAAAAAGCGTTACTACATTAAACGATCCGGCACTGTCACAAACAATAAAAAATCTCTGTGGTGCAGATCTTTTGAATAAAGCTGCAGTTTATGGGGATCCGATTATTTACCAACCTCGTTTTGTGGTGACTGACTAACCATACTAGTAGGAAGATATCATCGTTGCTTCTTGATCACCATCATTTGTCACCTGCATCCACTTTAATTGGCCATTAACTATTTAACTAATATAGGTTGTGCGGACGTCCAGAGCTGACCAGCTACATTAAACAATAATATACAATTGGACTTCGGAAGGGGGGGAATGTATTCATGCAAAGGCGAGTCAAGTGTTTGCAAAAACAAGAAGTGGAGGAATAGTTACCTAGACTAGCATGGCGTGTCCTGTCGGAGAGCCGCCTGGTTTTCTATATATATATATATATATATATATATATATATATATGACCACATACACACACTTCAGGTCAGAGTAAAGCAGTGGAGGCAAAACAGTTTTGTGTTATATAAGCGCCGGTTGCTCGCTAACATCAAGAGGTTTAGCCGATAATTCGTCACTGCATAATGGCAGACTCTTCGAAGACAGACAGTTGTAGTGAGCTGTGTTTGATGGGGTTCATGCCATTATTTTTTTACTTGCGATTATTGAAACTCGATTTTTTTTGTCACTTCCTTTTCCACGATTAACCCTTGACATTTTCCACATTCACACTACATTTTTTTTGTCAGATAACCCCCCCCACACAATCTCCCTACAGAACACGTATTTCACGTTCATGTTTTTTTGTGGCTAGTCCGTTTCTTTGACCACTTATTCGACGTTTTATGCACGTTATGTTACTGCTTTTGTGCGGTTTATGCCTTTAAGATTGCAAAAAGTTAGGAGTGTAAAAGCTACCCATAGCTAACTACCGTATCAATTTCACGTATACGTATTGAAAATGCGAATTAATAAAAATAGTAAATAAAAACAAAATTCCTTTTGCTAAATAAAATCTGTATATCAATAGAAAAAAATCACAAACGAAGAACGTGCCTATATAATTTCCTGCCGCATTTCATGTGGCTGGTATTTGGTGTTTTAAATAATTAAATGGTTAAATCGCATTTATATTTATACATTTTTTAAGAAAGCCCCACACAAAAAAAACAGTTACAGTCACGTGTTAACCCGTAACCTTAACATTGACTTGCTTTTTGTTTGTTTTTTTTTGTTTTGTTTTTTAAATCGCACGCTAGTTGAGTGATTTCAGCTTTGGTAATGTTTTTTGTTAAATAAAAGCGGGTTGGTGTGAGTGAGGTATAGCGTATTCCCATATAGTGTCGAGAATTAGACTTAAAGTAAAGTACATAAAGTTGATGTTGAAGACAGCCACCACACAGGCCCCTTTCTTGGGTGTTGTCCTCCATGTTGGCTTTGTGGTAAGCAGGAGCCGTGTGGACTGTTCCATCTGGCCATTTTGTGAGTCCATATTGGCGTTTCAGTGGTAGGACTAGGGATATACGTTGGGGTTTATT
The DNA here is from genome assembly GCA_026776725.1 of Gnathonemus echidnorhynchus. Classification (NCBI taxonomy): domain Eukaryota; kingdom Metazoa; phylum Chordata; class Actinopteri; order Osteoglossiformes; family Mormyridae; genus Gnathonemus; species Gnathonemus echidnorhynchus. Next base: position 26,623,690 of record JAODJU010000130.1, on the reverse strand, counting down.
TACCTCTACTTTTTACTTATTCTGCCGAACAAGACTTGTGAGTAAATACTTAAAAGTAGTAATGTTGCTTTGAGTGAAGGTAGGACTGGTGAAATGCTTACAAACATGGCCACTGTAAAAAAATAAATAATTCATGCACATGTCTGCATCAAGCATGTTATGAAGGAAGTATAGCATTATGTCACCAAAATGTCTGGTTCAAACAGCATACATATGTTAATGAAAGTTGCTGTTATTTACTTATATATTACAAAAATATAGGTTAAAAAAGGTTGTTACCACTTTTCAGCACATCACTTTTAGCTGCCTTCCTTGACTTGAGACTTAAATTTGAGTTGTTTGGTTCAAACAAAGTATAGAATTGAACATGATTTGTTGTCACTAAGTATGTAGCATATAGACGTGTTGTATTTAATTTACTGCTAGCTTGCTGGAGGGAAAACTGAAATTTGTTTATAGTCCTCAGGTCTTTATAGAGCATGTGTGAAGGTGGACCAGAATCGGTGGTGACCAGTATTCATTTGCATCGGCATCAAATATTTGTAATGTGCTTTCTGACATTTGAGACTTTATTTTCAATGCAGGTACTTTGGAAAGCTTTAGCTTTGTACTGATATACAGGATTTTTATTCTCTGACAAACTGTATGTCCTGCTACTGCCAGGGTCATTGTGTTATGCAATAATAATAAACATATTATGACATAAGTAAGTAGTTCACCACAGAATGTAATAAGTGATACTGCTACCTAGATGCTATGTTGGTGTTTTATCCATGTCACAAATGCATTTCTATAGCCCTGTGGTTTAGACTTATTTAGCAAAGCTTGGTGCTTTTTGAATGAAGGTGCATTACTACTTTGAAAGAATATTATTTGCATGATATTTGTTATAACTACATTCATAGTCTTTTGTGACTTTGACTAACAAGGTGTGGCCATCATATTTAGGCATATATATTGAGTCTATGCATGGCTGCATTTGTTTTAGCTGATAGATTCTTTTGTTCTCAAGTAGCTTAATGAGTCACCTCTATATACCTTCTATACATACATATACATACCTTCTATATATGATATTAATTTGACTTTGTGACATTTTTAATCTCTGGACATAAGATTAAAAAATTAAGTTTGAATTTGGGTCCAAGGTTTGTATAAAGAATATTGTATTTGTAGTAAATTGCTTATGGAATCTTGCAGGCTGATGGTCTTTTTGCATTTTATGGTGTCACATTGCTGAAGGAGGTTAACCCTACACTTTTATGTGTAGGTGTAGAAGCCTTAATGTACTTCCCTCTCACTGTGTCATGCCAGTCTGATCTCTTAGTGGTGTTTTATACTTCTGTGTAGAATCTATGCTGTTGGTGTGGGGTAGCCTCGTACCATACCCAGACATGCACCTCCCCAGAAATCTAACTACAGGGGTCAGACTGCAGCATAGATTCTATGCAGAAGTTTAAATATGCCTTAAAGCAGGCTCCATATCTTGCATCATTTGACCAAAAAGTAAATTGCCTCAGTGGTTAGGGAGAATTCAGTTTGCCATTGATATATTGTAAATTTATGATTTGATAGTGCAGATTTTTTTTGTATGACATGTGAAGTTTAGGTCTTTGCTGGGTAAACTCGAACAAATTTAATGTTGGCTGTAGATTGTAATGTTCTGCCCAGTGAAAGTTCCTGCAGTACTATTGGCTTAGCGCATTCATTTTTTTGCTGGTGGCTCCTGTGAAGTTTTGGTTTGGTTTGTTTCCACTGCTGACCACAGACTGTCTGTTAGTGCAATGCTGTAAGATGTAGGCACAGACCTGCAATGTTTCCTAATCTCTCAAGCACTCTTGCAAATATGTATAGGCCTAGGTTTTTCCGTGATTTTAAGCAGTATCAACAGTCCTTGTGGCATGCACAGAATTTAAAACTATGTTGCTATTCAGTTCCATTTTGACATGATGTCATTCAGCAATTGAATTGTAATCTAAAGATTCTGGAATAATTTTTGCCTATTATCAGTAATAATGTATTTCCACAAACTATGTCAGGTTTCTGAGTGAGCAGCAAATTAGAATTAACTTTTTGTTCAAGGCTAATACATTTTCAAAGTTGTTTTTTTTCTTTCTATCAACTGGATTTTTAAATGAATCGATACTAACTCTTTTTTTTGGTTTCCAGCAAAACACCACTTATAGGAAATAGATCTGTTATTCTTGGTTAACCCCTCTGGCTTGGTTGGAAACTGAAGATCTACCTTTCTACCTTACTGTATGTGGAAAGCTCAATATCCAGTTGCACATAGACTGCCCTGTATCTCCAATGCCTTCATAACCCCTTCTGTGTAACCTTGGCTCCTTTTAGTGCGGTGGTCATGCTAGTAATCTTTTATTTGAGCATGTGGACTAATGAAGAACATTAATATAAAGATGAGTACCCCCTCCTCAGTGGTGGAATGTTCATATTTTTCTCTCAATGCAGTTTTAAAATGTTACTTGGTATGGATGAGTTGTGGTTGTGCCCTGATCACCTTGTACATAGACTAGTGGGCCATACTATGTGTTAGTGGAGCTTTCAAACATGTTGTGTTTCCTGTTCCGTTAATGCTCAGAGTGTTTAATGGAGCTGAAATTTTCCTTATATGATTATTCATGTAGCTCCATGAGTGAAGATGGTGGGGGCATGTGCTGCTCTGAAACATTTGACCTTCACTTATCTAAGTGCTCTGCTGATTTCGGTGGTTCACGGGAGACCTTGTCTTCTGTTGCCAAAGTCAGAAATTAGGAGGTGGTATTTAAATCGATCCCCAAGGCTGTTCTGGTGGCATTTGTCTGGAAGAAGAGTTGACTGCTTGGCTCTGAATACTTTATCTCTTGTCCCATTGGCGACAGGCGTGTCACACATTGCAATGCAGTAGTGGAGGCATAATACTACTACATTAAGGCAAAAAGTAATTATACAACACCCATGGTATGTTGCATGGATTTTGGGTTGCTTTTTATTGACAGGAAACCTATTTGCTGTCAAGGACCATGGAGCGGAATATGTCTCTCAGAGTAATAGTTACGTAATGGCTTTTTACCTGTGAGATATTAATCAAATTTCAGGAGTCCTGTTCACCAAGGGTGTTGCTTATTGCATCACTCACATATTTCACATTCAGACACGGAATCGTTGCGCAGCTGAAGGCAATGAAGTCTTTCTTCTGTTAATCTTTGTTTGTTGCTTTGCTGCATTTTCATTTGACTGTTGTTTTTACAGTTTGTTAGCCATGAGCGTAGGCCAGTGATAGCCATACAGCAGTACAATCTGTATTCATTCCATTAGTTAATATGATGTTCACCTGACGATGATTTGGTCTGTGCTGGCAGTAAGCCACTTCAGTTTGAGTGACCTATCTGGCACGTCTAATACAGCCCTTTTTCTATAGTAAAAATTCAGTAAAATATAGTGACTGGTTTTGACAGAATGTGGACTTCTACAGTTATTGTTCATGTTGCGTACGTATGACTGTTTCCTGAGCTGCTGCTTAATCTTGGCGCACTGTGTAGAGTATTGCTGTACTTTCACACCTGTGCAGTGGTCAAGATTCCTCATGATGGCATGACGAGCTTTGTCAAGAATGCTTAAACTGCCAAGTCCTTGGTATCGCTAGTTTCATGTCTAGTAGTCTCAATGCCAAAATGAAAATATATTAAATGGAGTCAGACTAAGAGGTATTTTGTGTTTTCATGATTCATTTCAGGGGAACATTTAATTTCATACAAGTCAGATGTATAACGTTTTTTTTGTCTGCTTGTATGTCTTAAATTACTGTTTTAAATATTGCTTGTAAGATATGAAGTCTAATATTTTGACCCTTGGGGCCTGCCTTCCTGAAATGCCTCTGGTGTTTGTGGGCCCAACAGGACTGGCAGCCTCCATTTGCTTGTGATGTTGACAGACTGCACTTCACTCCTCGCATCCAAAGGCTCAATGAACTTGAGGTATGTTTCCATTCTGTTTTCTCTCATGTGGAATGCTGAATGTTTTTTGTTTGTCATTTCATTTTTCAAACCCTTTGTCTTGTAATATTCTTGTCTTATAACCATGGTTTTGTTTCTCTTTTCTAAGGCTCAGACTAGAGTCAAGCTCAACTTCTTGGATCAGATTGCAAAATTTTGGGAGCTACAGGGGTGTACCCTGAAAATCCCGCATGTTGAACGGAAGATTCTGGATCTGTACCAGCTGAACAAAGTATGGAAATCTTTTTTTTGATGCTTAATTATTGCATTCCTAATACATAATTTTTTTTTACGGGTTTGGAATGCCCAGGTCATTGCCCTGGTTCTAGCCTTCCTGATCCAGTGTTTTGTTCTGACCCCACCGTAGCTTGTAGGTGTTGCAAACATAACCATAGTTATGTTAGTTTTCCAAGTTTTATTTGTCACATACACAATTATACTGAGTACAATGTGCAATGAATTGCACTATTACCTTGCCCCACATTGTAGAAGGGAAAAAGGACATAAGTCTAATACTATGATTAATCAATCATAAATATCTATGGTGTGCAAAACTGGCAGTAAGTGGAGGTAGTGCAAGAGTCTAGAAATAGATATTTATGTGTTTGCAGGGACCTGAACCTTCACCTAAAAAAACCCTTTTCTCCCAAAGTGAGCTGGCTGAAGAAAACCAGTAATTTATATGATTTAACATTTCTTGTAGACTACAAGACTATTTTGGCCTAATTTTGGTGATGCATGGTACAGTCCATGGCTGTATCACGGCTACTGCCTGACGCCTGCTTTTTTGTGGTTTCCAGCTGGTCATCGAAGAAGGTGGCTTTGACATAGTCTGTCGAGAAAGGCGCTGGACCAAGATAGCCCTGAAGATGGGCTTTGCTCCTGGCAAAGCTGTGGGCTCTCACCTGCGGGCCCACTATGAAAGGATTCTTTACCCGTACAACTTGTTTCATAGTGGATCCAACCTTCTGGTGAGTTGCTTGTACCTGAGGGGCTTCAAAATCCTTTTTTTCCCTCCATCAGCTTCCCCCTGCCTCTGCCCCCTCCCTGTCGCTCCTAACAGGACGGCTTGGCCTGTTGAGCTGGCAGATGGTGCTCTGCTCGGCTTGCTCTGGGTGTCTCGCTGCCTGTTGAGACCTAAAGATGGGTTTGTGGTGACTCCAGCAAGCCTGTCCTCCTTTCACATTGCAAGGGCGGGCTGTGTACATGTATAACCAAAACACTGTTGTGGCTGCTTCCAAAATAATTGTTATTTATTGTAATTTCTTTTTTTTTTATGCCAGTGACTTTCTTGGTGCTTTTTGCATTGCAATCTTCAAATGATGCCAAAATTTTTTGTATATAAAGAAACTTGCCAACTGCTGCTTTGTTGGGCATATAGACAGTGAAATCAGAGAATAGCAAACTGGAATTTAGTTTTCTGAAACATGTATTTGGTGAATCTAAATTAAAAAAAAAATGAAGGTTAACAATTCAGGATAAAAGTGAAAACCAAGTAATTTATTTTAAATTGGTTCTGTGGCGGTAACCTCTGTCCTAGAGGTTGCCGTTGGTTATGTAACTTTCCAAGCTCTCTCTTGCATTAGGCGCCAGGGCTTACTTCCAAAATGATGCATTTAGTGGCGGATCCAAATCTTGAAAAGGTACGTCTCCATCCCTTTTAAGCCAGAAGATCTCAGCATATGTTTCGCAGGTTCAGTAAGCTGAGTAATGACTGAAATTGTGGAGTAAAGAATTAAAAAAAAATATATTGATACAAACAAAGGTACTTTTGTCTGAGGATCTTATTTATGTATTATATTTTTGGTTATTGCACTTGGTGGGCTGTCAAAATGTGTATGTATATATATATCCTCCTTTAGTTGCATGCAAGGGCCCTGCAATTGGTTTTAATTTAACAGCTCAGTTAGTCCTTTGAATCATGCATGTCTTGATGCTGTTGCTACTGCCAAATTCGATTCCACAACGTTGATTATTCTCCAGAATCATGCCTCTGGTTAACAAGACCCATGTTTCCAGCTCAGCTGGCTAGCACTCTTGTTCTGAGCTCTTATATAGACATGTGCTCTGAGTCTGGGGCTCCACCCACAGTTCAGGACTACACTGTGGGTCATGAAACCACTTATCTGAGCTTAAATACATTGAGGAATGAATTCATACAACTCCTACTTTTCTGCTTAGGATATCACACAATTTATTTTATTGATCTTAGGATCACCTTCAGTGTGACTCCATTTAGCTCAAAATTCAACTGAATTGATAATTCAGTTTTTATGATTTTTCTCTCTGCTTCAGAAGTGTTACATTGTAAAACTTGAAATGATCATTATAGGTAATTGCTTAAGGATTAGTTCCAGTTCAGTTCTGTGTAAGGAATAGGTTTGTCAAGCAGCTTATGTCCCTACCTCTCTAATGAATTCTTCTTGTTTACTATATCATAATCCTTTTATAGTTCTTGTTTTAGGACACTTATTTGTATATTCATCTTAAAAAATGTGTAGGGGTATCTGCCCTTACTTTACATGAAAGCATAATGTATCACCCCAGCCTTTCAGAAGAGAAATGACTGCTGCAGCAGGGACCTCCTACACCCTGCTAAAACTGGCCCTTTTCTGCTCTCTAGCATGCACTCTGTTCCTGATCTCAGTCTGTCATGTATGCAAGACTGTTCCGCCTTTTTAGTCTATCTAACCGATCAAACAATGCTTGGATGTTTTCTGTGACGCGGGAGGAGGAAATGAGCTTTAAGGTGAACTGTTAAAATGGAATCATATTAACTGTAGTGCCAATATGAAACATTGCGTTTCTCATTGCAGTGTGTCCAGAAGCCCACTCTGACCAATGATGCCAAGGACAAAGAATACAAGCCACATGATCTGGCTCAGCGGCAGTCAGTCCAGCCTGTGGAGACCTGCACCCCTGCCCGGCGGGCCAAGCGCATGAGAACTGAGGTGGATACTCCTTCTCGGTGTTCTGTGATCTTTTTAGGAGGACTGTGCTTAAAGCCAGTCATATAAGGCCCCTTGCCATGTATATTGTGTGCGTTTGTGTGTGTGTGTGTGTGTGTGTGTGTCTAGTAATTTTCCCTAGAGGGAAGAGAGAGGTGCATAATGTTTTATCTTGGATAAAAATATATAAGTTGGAGGTTTGCAGCTTTCAGTGGTTTGCTTTCAGAGGCAGGATCCTGTGGTGACCATAGCAGTCAATTGCTGGAGAACCCAAGGCATTCTGGATTTTGTTCTGCCTTAGCTGTAGAATGGCCTTGACTTGGTCCTTATTGTTACAGGTGTACATGGCAAACTGGCAAATCAGCCTGAAAATCTTAGTGGTTTGGAGTGTCATTTTGTGTATAGTTGTGTTATCTTGAGTTAATTCACAGGTGACTATATTCAGACATGTTTTTTCCCCTCATTCCTTTAATTGCTTAATTGGAGTCCAGCAACTGTATAGATGTTACCTCTTATTTCAGCAGTTAACCTATTTTCCATGGAAGGGAACATGACCCCCCCCCACTTTGGGGCTTTTAGGAAATTGTTGGAATGCTTACAGTGACTGCAGAACTTTTTATTGTGTCTTGCTAACACTTGGCTAGAAGTTGGTCCTCTCTGAATAGATATCTGGTATTTGCAAGAGCCATATCATTTGCTGATTGGGTCACATTTTAAATAAATTTACTATGTCTATGATTTCTGTGATGAGTTGGATGTTGAGTCACAACAGGAGTCAGCAGACTTCTTGGTCATTGTTGGGTATAATTGAGCACCTCGTACATATAAATAAAATGCTTCTTTTAAATTGGTGGCACCTTTTTATTTGATATCAGTCCTCTGTAAGGTTCTTTGGCTCTTTTGAGGCTTCCGACATCTAAAGCTGCCTCTGTGTTGAGGCTGACCAGTGTGCCACTCTTACACACAGGGGGGCGGTGTGAAGAAGGAACCAGGCGAGCCCTGTGAGAACCGGCCCAACCTGAGGAGAAGAATGGGCTCCTTTGTGGCGAAGCCTGATCCAGGTGAGTCCTGCAGCTGCCCCGGATAGTTAAAGATTTTTGCATGTGGCCATTTTTAGAACAGAACATATACTCCAGTTTTCAAAGCTAATGAGGTCAGCATTATTATAGATGATGTTTTTTTAGATGTGATCACTGAGATGTCAAATCTCTGTCAGATCTGTTTGTGGCTTATCCATAAGTAGATGAGGCTTTGCATGACGACACTTAAAAAAAATATTTGCACGATTTGTTCTGGTTAGATCTGCAGTGTAGTGCCCGATTATGGAATAGAAATGATGTTATTATTGCTCTATCTTTAGATCCACCCCAAACGGATGCATTGGGCCAGACGAGCTGGTCCTGTGGCTTAAAAAAGTTCGTATCTTCATCAGAGAAAGAGATTTCTGTCCAGGTGAAGCAGGAGCCTGAAGGCAGGTCGGTGATGAGCGAGGTGGAAAAAGCCAAAGCCCGAAACAAGAAGAATGCCCCTGCTGTGAGCATAGTAAGTGTGCAGCACGTCATCCATGTTTAAGTTTATTAAGGCAATTGCCTTTTGAGGTAACCCGATGCTCTTTAAAACACTCCTACAACCATGACTATGATACTGCAAGACTCTGGCTTGTCATTCTGTGTATGCTAAAATGCACAGTATGTTTTGCTTCGTCATGGAGTGGGCTGAAATGCTGCAGTGTTTAATAACAAGATCTATGTTATATTTCTGTGCCTTGGTGTACAGCTGCTCCAGAGTCCCAAGAGATGATTTCAGGATGAGGTGGTGTGTTTTTAATAGGCCCCCAAACGCAAGTGTTTTTTTTTTTTTTTTTTTTTTTCTTTCTTTCAAATAAGATCTCTAGCTTTTCTGTTGTGAAACCTACAGGGAGGGGTAGTTGTTTCCAGCTGTCACTTGCGAGAGGGGAACAAAAAAAAGGACGAACAAAAGACATACGTTGATGACAATTAAACTGGGCTGCTTGAGGCAGCCTCTGCTTCTATAAAAAGTGTGTGTATGGTTAGAAAGAGCGCCTTCAGTCTGAGGATGTGGTCAGCGTGACTTTGGAGACTGTCTCTGGCTGCCTCTTGCAGGGGCTGCCACAGAGCTGCCATCTATAAATGTCTGACCTTTCTGTTTTCCCTCCTGTACCAGGTGGACTTGTATGTCTGTCTAGTGTGTGGCAGTGGCAGCGACGAGGACCGCCTCCTGCTGTGCGACGGCTGCGATGACAGCTACCACACCTTCTGCCTGATTCCTCCCCTCCACGATGTTCCCAAAGGGGACTGGAGATGCCCCAAGTGTCTGGCTCAGGTTCTGAAAAACAGTCTCCTCTATCACACAAATTATCACCCACTTGCTAAGCATGGATCCATGAATTTAAACTCTATGATGATGACAAGAGGAATGACTTGCATCTTGTCCCATTGCCTGCTTTAATCTGCAAGCATCAGTTAATTTATGTGCCAGTGTCAGTTCCCTTGGCAAACTGTCATCATTATCATCCTCATCATCACACATTCCCCAAACCATCACGTGCAGCAATTCATTTACAAAGAATTGCTGTCTTTGGATTTTCCTGTTAAATAAGGAGGATTTATTTTGCACCAACCAAAACTTCTAATGATCAACCTTGCATGGAAGGGGGGAGGGGTGCTCTGGATGCTGTTTGGTGATTGATCTGCACACACTGTTTTCGCCGCAGGAGTGCAGCAAGCCTCAGGAAGCGTTTGGCTTTGAGCAGGCGTGCAGAGACTATACACTCCGAGCCTTTGGTGACATGGCGGACTCCTTCAAGTCAGATTATTTTAACATGCCAGTTCACGTAAGTGTAGTACTTACATGTTTGTAATTTATACTAATGTGTTTTCTGAATACACAATAACAAATCAGATGTCTTCAGATGTTTTTAGTACGGAAGAAGATTAGGGCTACCATGAAAATATTAGTTGAATTCTGACTTTAAACTCAGAATTCTGAATTTTTTCTAATTAATTTTCTTATTTTCTAAATTAATATTTTCATGGTGGCCCTAATCCTCTTCCGTATTTCAGTGATTACAGCCTAAAAGTGAAATATTCCTGTTTTGGATAAGTGGCTTTTATAAATGCATATATTCCTGAACTGCAGCTGAATAAAGAAGGCTTTTGCAGACAAACTTGTATGTGTCATAATCTGGTGATACCTGTGCTTGATACAACATTGTGTTTGTGTCTGTGTGTGTGCGCATCTGTATGTCTCTTCTTAGATGGTTCCCACAGAGCTGGTCGAAAAGGAGTTCTGGCGGCTGGTAAGCACCATCGAGGAGGATGTCACTGTGGAGTACGGTGCTGACATTGCCTCTAAGGAGTTTGGCAGCGGATTTCCCATCAGAAACGGCAAATTCAAGCTGGCTCCGGAGGATGAGGTCGGTGTGCTGCTGTCTGCTCCTAGTCTGTCCGCTTCCGGTCGTGATTGCAGCAAGGCTACAGCTTGCACATCACGCTGATTAATTTGCCAAATGGGCAGCCAAGCTGGCAGCTGAAAATTTTGTTAAATGAGGTTTATTTATGTTAATTGATGGTTGCAGCCAAATACTGAGTTCCTTCCAGATCAGATGATCAGGCCAGTATTTATATTACATCACACATTGGGTTGTTTATTGGTTATTGTCCATATAAAATTTATGTTGTAAAGGGGTTTAGGGTTAAACAGTATAACTTATAAATTCTTGGATCCTGTTAACATTCATCAAACCCTTCATTGAGACATCTGGTATTGTTCCATCTGGTCACACCTAGCGTTTTCTGATTTTGAATAATTGTTAGAATTAAATTAAGCTAGATGAGTATATCAAACCCTGAACAGCATCTTTTAATATCCACTGTATTAATACTGAAAAATCTTTCTTGCTCAGGATTACCTGAACAGCGGCTGGAACTTGAACAACATGCCGGTGATGGACCCCTCGGTGCTGACACACGTCACGGCCGACATCTGTGGGATGAAGCTACCCTGGCTCTACGTGGGCATGTGCTTCTCCTCCTTCTGCTGGCACATCGAGGACCACTGGAGCTATTCTATCAACTACCTGCACTGGTGCGTGGGTTGCTTGCTGTACATCGAGATGGAACTTGCTGCTGCTGAGCTGGCCACTGTTTTTGGATGCTTTTGTGTCAGGTGCAGTTGGCAAAACTGAAGTGTGATTATGGGCCAAGTTCCAGTGACTTCAGCTTGCTAATTGGAAGGCATGTTTTGGTCATTTGGTGTTGTCTATATTTAATTTCCTAACAGTGAGGGTTTTTGACAATAAGTATTGATCGGTATTACATGTGCTTCACTAGGAAGAAGTACTGCAAAAGACACCTTGGCTAAAATATATGTCAATAGGTGCTATTATGTTGCTGCCTATTATATGACTAATAGCAGAGCTGGACTTTGAATCAAAGGGCTCATTATAGTTGTATATAATAAATATTTATGTTTTTGCTACTCATCTCAGGGGAGAGCCAAAGACATGGTATGGTGCCCCAGGGTATGCAGCTGAACAGCTGGAGGAGGTGATGAAGAAACTGGCACCTGAGCTCTTTGAGTCTCAGCCTGATTTACTCCACCAGCTGGTTACTATCATGAACCCCAACATCCTCATGGCCTATGGAGTTCCAGTAAGTGTCCTCTTAGTTCAGCGCAACGTTCAGCCCAGCCCCAGTTCCTCTGAGGTGCTGCTCTTTGCATCAGCTTGTGAACAGCTACGTATTCAATTGATAATTGCAAATCAGCTCAAAATTTGAACTGGCACTGCTGGATGTGTTCGGGGGTTAACTGTATACCTTTTGAACGATTCTTCAGTACAGACCTTTTTGAAGAATTGAGTGATTCTTCAAAACACTTGGGGCATCTCCAGAGTGTATCTTCTGAGTTTGGCTAGTGCCTCCTATTTTCTCTTTTAGATTTATCGCACCAATCAGTGTGCAGGCGAGTTTGTCATCACCTTCCCCAGAGCCTACCACAGCGGCTTCAACCAGGGTTTCAACTTCGCTGAGGCTGTCAACTTCTGCACTGTGGACTGGGTGAGTTGTCATCTGCTTTTACAGCCTTTTCTGCCTTCCTTTCAGGTTAGACCAGCCGCTTGATCTTTAATAACAATGCCCGTATTTAAACAGATGCCTCTTGGACGGCAGTGTGTGGATCACTACCGCATGCTCCACCGCTACTGTGTCTTTTCTCACGACGAGATGATCTGCAAGATGGCGTGCAAGGCTGATACTCTGGATGTAGTCCTGGCTTCAGCTGTGCAAAAAGACATGGCCATCATGATTCGGGAGGAGAGGGAGCTGCGAGAGAACGTCCGTAAGATGGTGAGCGAAGCGGGCTAAGCGCTTTGCAACGTCCTCACTTGCTGAAACAGGAATGACACAGCTGGAGGCGACAGCTTTTTTTATGCACACCCATGGCGTGACATTTGAGTCCCGTCGCCCTCCAAACAAGGCACCGGCTTCTAGTGGCCATGCAAGTCACACAGAGTGAGAAATGTCGCATTATTTTATGAATAACTGTTAGCGATAGAACCACCCCTTTGCAATATCATAACACCACAGTGAGTTCTCTGCCTTGAGCACTGGGTGACTGGGAGGTGTGGTGCAGGAATATGATTCAATTATGCAAACTCATAAGGAGTATAGATAAGGTCAGGCCCGAGATGTACTTCAAAGCTGGTGTGGATTCAAGAACACAAGGTCACAAAGGGAAATTAGGTAATACGTGTGTTGGGTGTTGTTTATGTAATAATAGTGTTCATTGTTGAAGCTTTTACATTGCTTACTTTTTATCAATTATGCACTCATTCCTCACTTTTTATTAATGTCATCTTAACTCAAAGTACATATTGACATGACTATAGGCTCAGTGCACTCCATTAGAGAATTTTTTAGCTAGTTCATTAGGTATAGGCTTTCACAGCATGGTTGTCGTGTCATAGTATTAGTTGAAAAATTAAGAAAGAACAAACATGGCCATTGGGTTCTCTGTATGTCTGTGGCTCCACCATGGCTCCTCAGGGATGACATGCAGAAATTATTACTAATGTATAAAGCTTGTTGTCTTTGTGCTGTTCCCCAGGGTGTAGTAAACAGCCAGCCAGCCCAATACGATCTCCTGCCAGACGAAGAGCGCCAGTGTGCCAGGTGCCGAACCACCTGCTACCTGTCTGCACTTACCTGCCCCTGCAGCCATGGGGTCTTGGTGTGCCTTCACCATGTCCAGGACCTCTGCTCCTGCCCTGTGAATTGCTACACCCTGCAGTAAGTTTGGACATCAGCGAGACACATGAAGCTACTGTTCTCTTAGGCTATTGAGGCTTGTTCAAGTTGGGCATCATCTTTAAAATGTGTCCACGGCAGCCCTCAGATGACTCTTGTAGTGAATCTTCACAAGGAACCGTTTTGTTTTTCACAGAACGTTATAAAGAGAGCCATATTTCAATCTAAGCACAAACAAGCCCACCTCTTGTGTATTGACTTGTCTTTGTGGAAATGTTTGATTATTTTGTGACGTTTTTGGAGAATAGAGGATTGACTTCTTCCTAATCATCCATCCCTGCTCCTCCCCAACCAACAGCTATAAATATACACTGGATGACCTGTATCCTATGATGAAGGCCATTGCTCTACGTGCGGAGTCTTATAATGATTGGGCGTCCCATGTAACTGAGATACTAGAAGCCAAATTGGACAAAAAAAAAAGTGAGTAAATAAGTTACCATGTGAAACCAAGTCATTTTTTAAAATAGCCCAGCCTGATCTTAGGCTGTCTGTTTATTTAGCCCATCAATGTTCATCGTGTCCTAGCACTCAGTTGTATTAGGAGGTCTAATAAGGCATCTGCATTTTGGATATTTTATCGTCTTTGTACTTGATGTTTTAGTCGTGAATTATTTTGGCCCACTTTTGGCCTAAACTTTTGGTATCCAAAGATATAATGCCAAAATAGTACAACTGCTAAAGATCACTTCCTTTTAAGTAATTCTGTGTTCTAACTCGGATAAATAAATTGCACTATTCCCTTAACAAGAGTAATATAACATCTGTATGCTCTTATCTGTTGGGCTATGATTAAAAAGCTGTGATTCTCTGATCCCATTGTCCTAATATCAGCATCGTTTATGTAATTCTGCTGTCGTGATGGCCAGGCCTGGCGGAATTCCGTGCCCTGATCGAGGAGTCTGAAGCGAAGGCATTCCCCGACAATGACCTGCTGAGGCAACTGCGCCTGGTGACCCAAGATGCTGAGAAGTGCTCTTCTGTGGCCCAGCAGTTGCTTAATGGCAAGAGGAAGACCCGGTATATGACCCTGCATAATCCTGTTTTACTGTTATGTATGCGCAGCTGAGTAGGAAGTGTAACACATTACTGATTATGCTGCCGGAGCATAACCTCTGCTGAAAACTTGTTGTGAACTTACAATGTAAATTACATAATGAAGGTGACAGGCTAATAGGCTTGTGTCCTTCAACTTGTTATGGAAATAGGCCAATGCATCTTGGAAATGTTTGGACACATGAGTAAACTGAATTTAGAAATGCTTTAGTTGGAGGTGTAGGTTTGAGGAACGTATCACAAGGTTGAATATATAATGCCTTTAAGAATGTTTCAACAAAGTTGGCAGTTCTGTACATACAAATGTAAATTTATGAACATTATAATAAGTATGTGTATATATATGTGTGTGATATATATATATATATATATATAGCTGATCCTCAACTTATGTGGGTTTCAATAGTGTGGATCAAAAATATTTTTAAAAAATTCAAGAAATTTCTAGAAACATAAAATTTTTAGTTGGCACGTGCCATATGTTGCACCACTGTTGCTTGTGCATTGCTTATCGTGCTTGTGTTGTGTTCACCATTTGCATACGAAAATGGGTGTTAAACAAAGTGGAAAATGAAACTGTAAAGTTGTTAGTTATGTGTAGTGTACCATACTTAGGCTTACGATGATTGCTTCTCTCACATACATACAAACTTTTTTTTTCATTATCATTATTCCCTAAACAATACAGTAGAACAACTATTTGCATTGCATTCTCATTGTTTTAGGGTATAATGAGTAATCTACGCATGATTTAAAGTATACGAGAAGACGAGGCACAGGTTAACTGCAACGTACTAAGCCGTTTTATATAAGGAACTTGAACACATGCAGATTTTGGACAGCAGGGGAATTTAGGAATCAAATACCAACACAAGACGAGGGCTGGCTGTGTATTTAAGGGGGAAATTCTTCCATCATGTTCTTTATGAAAACAGGAAAACCCAAATAACCTTTTCCAATAACGTGAAGCACAGTGTTGGTACCTCTAGGGAAATAAAAGCATAAAATACAACAAGAGGTGCCAGTCCATCGCGACTATGCTAAACACAGCATGACACTGATTTGAGTTGTGCCACAATATTTTTTGTGAGTAATCAATATTCCATTCCCCCCCCCCCGAAGAGTAAATATTTTACATCAAACGTGTGATTTAATATCAAATAGCAGTAATGGATAGTATGAACTATTGCTGAATGATCACTGGACAGAAACCCATGTTTCCTTGTTAGGTTCCGCTCCGGTGGGGGGAAATCCCAAAATCAGCTGACTGTTGAAGAGCTCAAGTCCTTCGTCAGGCAGCTGTACAACCTGCCTTGCAGCATCCACCAGGCACCATTGCTGAAGGTAAGGGGTCTGATGAGTAAGGAGAAGCCCTATAGTGAGTGTTTGCCCATGTTACTGAGCGCAGCAGAAGCACAGGTAACAAGTACGGAGATGGAAACGTTGGAAAAACATACATTCAAGATACTGTCAGGATATTGGCAGGTGGTGCTTCCATGTGTGACTTTTAGAGAGAGGAGATTGCTGGGACAGGTTTGGCAGGAACTGCTCTGCTTGCTGATCTCTCACCAGCTGAGATACTGTGGGCCGTCTGCGGCCCATAAACCACGTACTACACCTAACACATACTGTTGTGAGCGAACTGCTGTAAAGAATGCAGGCATGGAGCTACTGAACAGTGGAAAATGTCATATGGTCAGATGAGTCATGCTTCTCCATGTTCTCAGGTAACAGACAATGCATATGTGGTGCTTGCCGAAAGAGGCTACCACCTTGAGTTCTAGTTTCCAATGGTGAACCAATCTGACATCTCGGTTATAGAGTGGGGTGTTTGTTTTCTGGCAGAGTTTCGGTCCACTGTGCCCCCTGTAGAGCAAGGTGAATGTCAATGAATACAAAAATCAGTGAGTGGTCATGCTCATCCTGTTGTGAAACACTTCTGTGCTTATGGGAAATGTTTTGATGAACAAGAGAATAATAGCTTGGTATAAAATAATCTAAATTGGCCCTCTGATTTTGACCCAACTGAACACGCTGCTCTTGAGGTTTCCTGCTACAGAGTGAGTTCAAAACATAGTTTGTTGTGAGCAAGATGGTAATGGGGCTAAGGGGGGGACACAAGACTCGGACCGTCATATTCTGGTATGGCTGGGATGGCAGCACCGGTTTTCAGGGGGGACTATGAAGTCACGTTTGTGCAAATGCACATTTTCATAGCCAATTAACAGTAAAATTTGTGATGCCAAACAAAGCACGTGTATATGGTCTGCAGATTGTGAAGTGGTGAACAGTCCTTTATGCTGCATTTGGATTTTTGAATGAAAACACTGGAGGGAGTCCTGAGGGGTGGAGTCCTGAGGGGTGGTGAGGGTAGGGAGGGGCAGAATGTTTTAAAACAGAATGATCCATTTCATAGTACTAATGGAATGACAAATTTGGACATGCCAGTTGATTCTGTTAGTCAACATATCTACTCGTATTGTGTCATGAGGACTACCTTCTAAACCACTGTTTTTGAGGGCTAACACTATGCTTTATTTTTGGTAGGAACTCCTGAACAAAGTGGAGGATTTCCAGCAGCACAGCGAAAAGGTGCTGGCTGAGGAGGCGCCCAGCACCTCTGAGATCCAAGGCCTGCTGGACAGCAGCGGCGAGCTGGACGTGGCCCTTCCCGAGGTGCCCGTGCTGCGTGAGCGGCTGGAGCAGGCGCGCTGGCTGGAAGCTGTGCGTGGGGCCGGCGCCCAGCCTGCTAGCCTCTCGCTGGACGCCATGCGGCGGCTCATTGACCAGGGCGTGGGCCTCCCTCCACACGCCTCCGTGGAGAAGGCCATGGCGCGGCTACAGGAGCTGCTCACTGTCTCCGAGCACTGGGAGGACCAGGCGCGCAGTCTTGTCAAGGCCAGGTAAGAGACACCTCCATGGCTTTATGCAGACCTTTGGTGCTTTTTTTTTGTCTTGCTATTTAATGGATGAAATAACTTTTTTGATTGAACCCGAGCCTGTACAACCCTGGCATGGATAGATGGATGGAGTGACCTACATATGTATTCATTTATTATGCTTGTTATCTGTTGTTTTATAACCCAGATCTTATTTCTCAATGCCTTAATTCTCAGTACTATATACATATAGCAGCACCTAATGAGCTGCGTTCAGAATTTCTCTGGCCTCTTTGTTTGGAGCTGCTCTTCAAATCTGTTTTGAAAATGGTAGAAAATTGTGTCCTGTGACTGGAGTGGACTAATACAAATAACATTTGCTGTTTATTTAGAAGTGCACATGTATAAATGACCAAACATTGAGACACGATTAGTGACAAACAGCATTGAAAGATTCAGGAAGTGATCTGTTACGTATAATAACTCATGCTCACAACTGAGTTGTAAATCCTCATCAGCTAAAGCTGCTTTCCGAGTGGCTTAAGAGATAAGGACTTTCCATAAATCCTGTTCTCTGCAGCATTCCATGGTGATACTGTGCATGGTGACCAAGGATGCAGTTTTACTTGGTTGATAAAGGCCTTTTGTGCTCCAGTAGAAATAAGCAATTTACGTTGGTGGGTTCTGTCTCTTCTGGATTATGTGTTTGGCAGAACCTGATGTTGGTCAGAATTAAAAAGGGGAGCCCAAGCATGAATGATTCAGTTATTCATTTTGTAAAATGGTTAGTTTTGTATTTAAGGTCTGTCTAAATACAGATGCTCCTCTACTTATGAACTTACAACTTACGAAATTTCAGACATACGAATGAAGAGGACTGTAAGTCCAGATTGTGTTCATTGGGCTCCTGTTTCCTGTCCCCAACATCAATTTTTTTTCTGCGCACCAATTCCACCTAGTACGACTTCTGGCCGCTACTCCCGCCGTGCAGCAACGTAGCATGCGTACTCCCAGCATCCTAATTCTTTGTACTTGCGTATACCCTTAAAATGATGTTGAATAACGACTTACGAACATTTCGATTTACGGACGGCCGTTCAGAACGTAACCCATTCTTAAATAGAGGAGCGTCTGTATATAGTTCCCTTCCCTGAAATCTAAAAATATTTTCCATTTAAAAAAACTTTTTGGTATCGAAGTGTCAGCCTTTAAATTACTCTGGGGGAAGAAGGTCAAGGTTTATGCCATGGTTTTGTTAGCATGACAAAACAAAGCATGCTGCTGCATAGCAGAGGACACTGGGGTGATTCTTGTCGTACAAAAAAAGTTGCTTAAAAAGTTAATTCGCCGTCGGTGCACAGCAAGGGATATGCACAGTTTGTGTCCAGGGTCCAAAGGTGCTTCCTCTGAGATTAACAGGATCTGACTCTAGTGGTTTGTCCAAATGCGAGACCGCATGGAGCACGGCTAGGCTGCGGAGCTACAAACAAGTCTGTGTGTTTAACTGCAGTGCAGTGTGATTGTCAAAATAAAAACTGCCAGTAAGGTGGAAGGGGAGAATTGAGGCTAGTGCTGCATCTGCACTTCTTGTGCGCGGGGTCTTTAGGGGGAGGTCAGGGGAAGGAAACCGTCAGCTTTTCGTGAGCCTCAAAAAAATTGGGAAATTAACTATTCCCTGTGTAATAATGCAGGGAATAGTTAGAGAAAGGGTTATTGTACCCCTATTATAAATTTTAAAGTGACTTTAATCAATTTGATTTAACAGGGCCCCTAAGTGTGATAAGTGGTTAGAGTAGTGTTTCTCAGTGCGGTCCTTGGGGCCCGCAGACAGTCCACGTGCCGTGAGCTGGGTGGGAGCAAGCGCATGGACTGTTTGGGTTTAGTGGATGGATGGATGAATGATTTAAGAAGAGATTAACTTGTAGTATTGTCACGTATGGATGGAAAACCACAATCCAAATGGAGACTATGCATATATTGAGGTGCTAAATCCTTCCCTCAATTCTTCCAGGCCTCGCCATTCATTGGAGACGCTGGAGGCCGCACTGCAGGAGGTGGAGAATATCCCCGCCTACCTGCCCAACTGCTTGCTGCTGAAGGACGCAGTCAGCAGGGCCAAGGAGTGGCTGCAGGATGCTGAAGGTCTTCAGGTGAGCTGCCCCCAAAATTTTGTGAAAACTAATAAATTTGCCAGCTGATATCCTGATTGCCAGCTAACCAAATCTTGTCCTTTCAGCTTGGTGGGCGAATCCCAGTGCTAGACACACTGTCTGAGTTGGTGTCAAGGGGTCGATCTATTCCCATCCACCTGGACCCTCTTCCTCGGTTGGAAGCGCTGGTTTCTGAGGTGCAGACCTGGAAAGAGTGCGCGGCTAAAACCTTCCTGATGAAGAACTCGCCCTTCACGCTGCTGGAGGTATGGCCCAGCGCGTGGCACAAGCTCCCCTTTGATACAGCGCCTGGCTTTTGGGTCCCTGGCTGCCTCATTTCTGCCTGAATGAAGTGGTGACTCTTGGCTTTGTGTGTTGGTCAGGTGCTGTGTCCCAGGTGTGAAGCAAGCGCGGCAGGACAGAAACCGAAAAGCAAGAAAGCGAAGGACATGGTGCAATGCAGCAAGAAAAAAACGGTGAAGCTGGACAGCGTGAGCGATGTAGAGAGGGCCCTGTCTGAGAGCAAGGACTCTGCCTCGGCTGTGAGTTGGAGCATTGTCTCTCTGGAAGGAGTGTGGTGAATGCAGCAGGCCTGCATTTGTCTACGTGTTGTTTCTATTCGAGTTTGAGAACATGGAATAATAATGGATTTAATGTCTAGACAAAAGCAGCAACGATATTAACCCAAAATCTATTGAGCTGTAAAGATTAAATGAAAATGTTCAGCATTAAACCACAAATCACGATTACTAAATTAGGAAGTTTCCACCAATTATGTTTATAGTAGAACAGAATCCCAGTTCAAAGGAAAGTCACAAAATTAATTGCTGATCATGCCAATAAGTATGAAGTCTCCAAGTGATAATCATACTATCTGAAGACTAAGCCAGATCAGGTTGCTCTTTCAAGCTTGGCATGATTTAAATGGCTAGCAGTGATATTGCAAAGAAAATTTTATGTATGAGATTTGAGTGGGTTAATCCATCGACAGTAATTCAAGCTAACTTTACGCAAAGATTGTAAGCTACTGCAGAAAATCTAAATGCGAGTCTTGAATGGAGTTTAAGGTGAGGCGTATGACTGATGGAAGTGACAGATAGGTTTGATCACTCAGACACTTAGAACAAACACTCATTTTGGTAGGCCACAGCAGCACAATGATTTACTAAATGGGATACGGAGGTAGACCCTAATATTACAGTCTAACAAATTCCTTGGGTCTGAAATAATTGCGGGGCGACATGGTGGTGCAGTGGTTAGCACTGTGCCTCACACCTCTGGGTCCTGGGTTAAAGTCTCCGCCTGGGTCACATGTGTGTGGAGTTTGCATGTTCTCCCCGTGTCGTCGTGGGGTTTCCTCTGGGTACTC
>JAODJU010000130.1:26531838-26567480 GCA_026776725.1 Gnathonemus echidnorhynchus | reverse complement strand
CAGAGTACTCAGCTGGTTGGTTGAAACAAAATCCTGGTCTGGATTCCTACTTTCTGGACCTGAAATTTCCACCTCTGCTTTTGGCCACTGTTTGAGCACTGTTTGTCTATCGTTTTAGGTTTCCATTTCAAACTGGGGTTTAGTGTAACCGTATAATGCTTCCTGAGGCAAAGTCTGCATGCTCATGCTGCGTTGGTGCTGCATGGCTGGCACGGCTGCAGCGGTACACTGACGTGTGACTGACTTCCAGGCCAGCAGATCCCGATGGCCAGCTACCCGGTGGACCCCGCATTCAACGCGTATGGCAAACCGATGGGGCCCGCTGACTACCATAATCCTGGATACCCAATGGCACCACATTATTACCCTGGCATGCCTCAGCAGTATCCCATGATGCCGCAGGGTCCTACCCCTCCATACCCGCCGGCAGACCCAGGAGTCGGCCATGCAGGTGAGAACCAGAACAGAGGTGACAGGTTTAGTTGTTGTCTTGGATGTTGAAAAATTAACTAGCTAAATTAGCTGACTGTGCAAATGCAGATAGAGAGGGAACCAGGGTTCTGTAGCCCTGTATGTGAGTACTGCAGTTACCGGGGCAGTTAGGGAACTGGACGTGTTACCGAGAGGTTGTCAGTCCACAAATGAACCCTGCTGCTGTAGCTTAAAGAAGGGTACTTCAATTGGATTTCCATAATGGAGTGTACTAGAAGTAGGACTGCATAAATGGATGACAAGTATAAAATTGTTAGCCAAGCTTAGTTAGCAAGCTGTTAAGAACATAAGAAATTTACAAACGAGAGGCCATTCGGCCCATCAAGCTTGTTTGGGGAGAACTTAACTAATAGCTCAGAGTTGTTAAAATCTTATCTAGCTCTGATTTAAAGGAAGCCAGGGTTTTAGCTTCCGCTACACTAGCAGGAAGACTGTTCTAATTCTTTTGCCAAGTGTCTTGTTTTGTTGTAACATCAGTAATTGTAAGAGTAATTTGTCGTTTGCGGTTGTACTGTAGTAGAGTTCAGGTGCTCCTCAACTTACGAAGGGGTTACGTTCCGCTGAACCTATCATAATTTGAAAATATTCTAAGTTGAATATGAATATGACATGACACACTTGGGTGTTTAGTTGCCATAATGGGCTTTGGAAGATTTGGATAAACGGAGAAAAAATATACCATTCGATATGTCGCTAAACATCGTATGAGATGTTTACACTTACAGTTGCTGCAGATATTGGAAGCATGGGGGTGGATGCTGGCCGAGGCCTGCATCAGCAAAAAGTATCATAAAGCCCGGAAGCCCACTAACTGGGAAATAGATACAATTTCAAAGTTAAGTGAGTACTGGACAGTATGGGTCCTAGCCAATGTGGTGCCCTAGACAAGCATCTCCACTGGGGCCCCCTTTTCCAGGGCAAAGTGAAATTGGCTGGAAAATCGGCTCCCACTCAGAAGTTGGCGCCCTAGGCGACTGCTTATGCCGTCTGTAGGACTGACCGGTCCTTCTACTGAATGTGCATTGCTATCGCACTATTGTAAAGTCCCAATATCGTAAGCTGAATCTTAGTAAAGCGAAGAGCATCTGTATACAGGTGTATCCATGAGTAAGATCGAGTGGTTAAGTCCTTATTCATCATGTCATGTGTTCCAGCTCCACCACCATACTCACCACCGCAATACCCAGGCCAGTGACTCGGCAGGAGCTCCTGTGGTCAAGGCAGACGAGAGAGAAGAGACTGTATGTGGGGGGGAATGAGGGCTTCCCTGCCCTTCTCAGTATTCTGCTTTCCTTCTCTTATTTGTTAGCAAAAAGAATATTAATATGCCACTTGGTTTTTTTTTCCCTCCTCATGAGAAGGAGCGTGACTTGGGCTGAGCTCCTCTTGTACAGAACTGAAGTCATTGCTGACACAGCGATCTGTCTGTCAGTCATCTTGCCCCCCACCCCCAAGTATCGCTGATGCCCAGATCCGCACGTTGCTTTTTTTCCCAGCTTAGCATTGTACTGTATATGTCTTTTCGTTAAACATTAACATAAAGGGGGCTGTCAAAAAGTTTACGTGCTTGTTTTAACCTGATTATGTGTCGCCCCATTTATGTGTCATTGATCTGATCATGATATGACTGAACATCGCAGGAATAGTACCCTGCTCTTCTTTTTGAAAGTGGGGGCTCCTTTGGTGGGAATCAGGAATGAAACCTCAGATCTGTGGTGCACGTTTAACGCTGTTACTGACTGGTGTGCTATGTTACACTATCTATTTATTTGACTATGCTTTCAGAACGTTAGCTTGTCTTCCATACTAGAAGCAAATGATAACGGCTGTTAATATTTTAAACGAAGACAAGCTCAAAGTAAACCGCAGGTGTCATACGGTTTGAAACCAGAATATATTGATATGTTGATAGAAATAAGTTTAACTGCAGATGTATATGTTGATATAAGTCCAATACACTTATGCACCTGGATTTCACTGTATTCTGAATTTATTCAACAGTAATGTTGATTTCAGATCAACTGTTAATGGTGTTTGGTACTTAAAATCCAATCTAAAAAGCTGACTGATGGAAATAAATTTGTTTGTATTTATTTTATCCCATATTGCTTACACATTAAGCATTGTAAAGATGACTTTTAATACTGTACTTGATTAAGGAGGTGTTTCTTTATACATGTATATAATCATCACACACAGTTGAAACAATGGCACTTGGAATTTGTGTCTCTTTATTTTTAAATTGTATTCTTGCCTTTGTTTTATGACTAATGTTAACTTGGAATATTGTTCTTTCACACATATGTTTAATGTACTCTGAATGCATTTTGCATGAAAGGCTTAACATTATATATGTATTTTTGATCTCACTGAGTTAATTGCTTTGAAGTCCTTTGTGTTTTATGAGGTTGAACCAGAAGGTCTAGGCGCACTGTCACGGTGTACAGATGAATTATTCTCAACCCAGCGGACTTCCTGTTCTCCTCTCAGCTGCGCTTTTGATTTTCACAGCCTTCAGTTTGAAACAATTGAAGACCCTGAGTAATAGCAGTTAATCACAGTTGAAAATGGAGATGTCTTGTAATGTCTTGAACTGAAATGTCTTAATTAAATATATACTGTCCACCCACCCAACGCTTAACACGATTCGCCATAGTAAATATATGTTATTTGGGGTCTCCACCAGTTTTACACATCTGGATCATGCAGTGTTTGTTTTGTTTTGCACATTTTTTGTCAGTTTGTTGCATGTTTTGTAGTGTTGTCATGGATTCTCAGTGAGATTCCAATCTGGCCTTTTGCTTAGTTCCTGACAGGCTTACGTCTGTTTAATTACATTCATTTTGCCCTCTGTTTAGCTTCACAGGGCATGCTGGTGGAAAAAAGCTTCACAGCAAAATGCTGTCACAGTGTTCCACAAAAGCAGTGCTGTTTCTGTAGTGCTCAATGTGTTTCTACTACACATAATGCATTGCTGATAGGTCAAATACTTATAACATTTTTTCCACTTGGCCACATAATCTTTTCTCACATCTATACAAATCTTCTGGGCGCCATTTGCAAAGTTCAAATGGGATTTTATGTACCAGTGTTTTCCTTTTTTATGAATTTCTAAAAAGGACAGACTTGGAGCACATGACCTGCTGTCATTTTTCAGCATCAGAGTTATAATTGGTTCAGTTCAGAGTTGTAATTGGCTTAATGATCAAAGCTATTCTTTTCTGAGCTTGAGGTTAGGAGAATAGCTTGTTCTAAACAGGTTATGCTTTAAAAATCCAAAAATGTGATTCTGAATGTGTTCTGGCTTTGATCCTTAAATCAGTGCATTTTAACAAATTATATGGAGTAAACTGTTCAGCCACTTAATAATTATAATAAAATTAAATAATTTGGTACAGTAAGAAGAAAATATGGAGAAGTCCCAGGTGCTGGGGTTTGAATATTTCATATAGGCTTTGAAAAAACAGTTAAAAATTAGTTTGATCCTCCTACTCTGATCTGGTGTAAATCATTCATTTTCTGAAAATTAATAGGCAGCACAAATATTGAGCCTTTCTGACATCAGATGATACGCAAAGTGAATTAATTTATCATAAATTGTATTGCTTAAAACACTCATAGATTGATAGTAATGTAATATGTATATTTGAACTGTTATCATTCATTATAAATGACATGGGAATTGAACTTATTTTCATATAAAATGTGTGACTTTTGTATTACTAGTTTTTAAGAAAAACTTAATAGTAAGTACAAAAGCCCTTGCTTTGGTATATTGACAGAGTTTTACCAACTGTACCCATGGTAACGAAAGTGTCATACCCATATATTCTTATGTTCCATTGACGCCATAACCCCGTAATAAATCTGCGCATTACACGCCTATTAAAACTGACTTTTAGGAATATAAAAAGGCAATTAACTAAACGCTTGGTGATATTGCGGGTATCAGTGACCCCCAGTGGTGTGTTTTGAGAACTTCCAATAAATGTAATTTCAAGTTTCAGCAGATTAAGTTTCCTCTTAATATTTAGAACCCGATTTCTTTATATTTCTCACTCAGTTAATTCATACCAAGCACAACACCGGACCAGAACTGTTTTTACAATACATACATAGGCCTACAACTCATCTATGATCGGTCTACAGAGGGATATTTCCAACTTTATTTAATAATTTCAAGTTTTAACCACCAGATGTCCCCAATGTTATTTTATGCGACACAAATTGCTTTCGGAAGGAATTTCAGGTAATGAAAAATAGTTTACCGTCTTTCAACATTAATCAAAAATAAGAATGCAGAATAACCGTCTGTAAGTTTTGCCACGGGACTCATGCTACTCGATCATTAGCCGTACGTGTCTTCTTTGGTAGGGCAATTAACAGTAATCATGCATTTAATTTATATAGGCCTACATTAATAACGATGGATATGGAGCATGTTCAGTTGTGGTTGAACAAGATTTGAGTGTGTTAAATTAGGCATAATTATTATAGGCCTAAGACCATTCGTGAATGGCTTATGTTGTAATACTGGAAAATTAAATTACTTTTTTAAACGGACTTACCCCGGTCTTAACCTAACTACCACAAATGGCTGATATAGACGCTTTACAGTTTATAAAAACCGCTGGGAGCATTATAAACACTACCTTTCGTATACCTTTTAACATTATTTTCGAGAAGACCTGCAGCAACGTTCTTAAGAAGATATCGGAATGCGCGTAAGTTACGCATGTGTTAATCGATTCAAGCATGTTATTATTACGAAGCAGTTTAATAATTAATACTGACCCCCTAAACTACTTCGCAGATACATTTTCAACTTTGACATTGTAACTTCATTCATAATTTTCGATGTTCTTGTTTATTTTATGCACGGCATCCTGTAACCTCTGGTAATTTATTGGGAAAATAGAAGACTGCCCCCTTGTTTGTATTACGCTTGAAAATTTCTCCTAGTTCTCAGCCCATCCTATTGCCTTTAAAAGGCTAAAAAGCTCGTACTAAATTTGGGCATGCAGTTGCGGAGGATTTCAAGGAATGTCAGCATCTCCGACAGCTCTGACGGCAGGCTAATGCAGATGTTACTGGCTTTTGCACTGCGCCGCTGCGACTGCGCTAGCTCTCCTCGCAGACCAAGTCGCCAGGACTTAATAAAGAATCACCTGCAGCGCTTCCTTGGCTAACGACACGGCACTCTTGTTGATGGAGCTACAGCTGATGTAGGGTTAGAACCTACAACAAAACTTTAAGGGGTCCTATCTCAGCAGTCCCCATCTCCTTATCACCTGGCTTTCAGGTTTTTTTAAAGGTAGCAACCATGTCCAGGAGGAAAGTAAGGGCACTGACCAGAACTGGGCGTCAGGTGAGCGAAGACCCTGATATTGACAACCTGTTGTCTAACTTGTCACCAGAAGAGATGGAAGAACTGCAGAAAGAGGTTCTTACATTGCCTGACCCTGATCCTGACCCATATGTGCAAAGCGGAATCAGGAAGAGGACCCCACTGGAGAAACAACCTTCAGTTAATAACAATGTGGAGCATTCTGGGCGCGAAACCAGCAAGCTCAGTCAGAGACAGCTGTCAATCGAGGTATGAAAACCACCTCTGTTAGATTTGGAAACAGTATTAGTTAATTACCTCAACAATAGCAAAAGTTACACAGTAAATTTTATTCCTTACATGAGTTATATTTCAGGGACTGAAGTTAATTGTTCTTTCAGGGGTTGAAGACATTGTTTTTCACTTTGAGGTATTAACATCATAAAACATAGAAGCTTCGTGATGTTTTCAGAGTTTAGGTATGGGTTTAGCTGTCAGAGAGTTGACTAGAGACTCCAGTTTGCTTACAACTGATGTGTAAGTCCTTGCTAATAGTTTTTTCAAGCTTTCATATTATAGCAACAACACTGCTGTTTATTAGTATGTTACTGATTTGGGATCATGGCGAAGGTCACAATCACAATCACACTGGGTTTCATTTCCATGGAAACAATAATAACCACTGGAAGCTGGCCCGGGGTGGGGTTTCCCGGAAAACTGCCAGTCAGATAGAATTTCCTCATCAATATTCAACATCTTGACCTACAGGACTTGTACATGACTCGACTTTTAATAGGATAAGATCACAGGACCCTGCTGGTTAGTAATAGCCCCTTGAGGATGCAGTGTTTGATCCCAGAAGGCCACAAAGGGGAATTTTTCTGAAGACATATTAGATGTTCACTCAGTAACATTAAAAAATGGGCCTTAGTCTGATCACTTTAAATTTAAGAGGAAGGTACATAAATCAGACCTAATAGTGTCTAAAATGTCACCATGTCAGTTGCCATCAAATGTCAGTAAATTGTCATCAAAATATCTGCTGAAGACAAGGAATAACACATTTAGGGCCTGAGGGCAGCCTGCACACTGCTGTGAGGAAAAGCTTATTTTTAAAAATGATGGAAAGAAGGAAATATACCTCTGGCCAAATCCTTTATTAGAGTGAACTGACATACAATAACACCAGCATTTGTGCATAACTACAGAGTTGTGGATATTGTATTCTGGATACAACAACTTGTATTCAAGTACAGAAATGCCCCCCAAGAGGACTAATTTAACCTTTAAAGTACAAATATTGTAGTACCACACTTAATTAATAATTAATATATTAAATAACCAGAAATTAAGTGCTAGTTGTGTACTGGTCCCATATTTGTTCATCATTAATCAGTCAGAACGGTTCATGTGTTTTTCGCAATTACTATATTTGTTTGATTTGTGAGTTACTAAGTTACTCGTCCCCTCAAGTGAAATGTTACCATTATTTTAATAGTCTCAATATTAACATTTAAATTTACACAAATAAACTAATGAAATATATATTCAACGACACCTGATACGCCAAAAAGCAAATCACGTGACTGCAAGTGAATACATACAGCACATAGGCAGGGTCAAGGATTTCAAGATGTTTGATCTAAGTGATATTGAATATGCTTTAATTGTTGGTGCTAAACGGGATGGGTGCAGCATCTCAGAAACAGCCACCCAGCTGGGATTTTCATACACTACAGGAGACTACACCAACCTTTTTTACAGTGAGAGCGACATTTTGCAGACAGGGGGTAGAAGGATTTACGATTTTGTGATTGGCTACGAATGCTTTGGCAATTGATTATTAAATTAATGATTGATGTCAGCTAACAGGAGGGTCACAAATGCAAAAATAACAGCTCAGTACAACAATGGTGTAGAGAAAAACAACAGGATCACTTTTGAAGCAGTACTGGAGGGACAAATAGGTCCTAGCTAGGTGTATCTAATAAAGGACAACTCGGTGTAGTACAGATAATTGCAGTATAGACAAGTAGTCTGTTCATGAATGAATTATAGAATATTTTATCATTTATAAAGCATATTGATGGACTTGCAATATGCAAACCCATACTGATAAATTGAACTTTTGACTGAAATATTTAAAGCTTATTAAATTAGTCTAGTTGTTTGTTTTGTTATTTGTCTGTTTTAAACTAGTTCTGGCTGTGTAATGTAACACTTCATTTAAAGGCGGGGATAGAAATGTTACTTCAATATATAATACCTTAACAGTATATGACATAAAATATTTTGTTCTTTTAAAATCTACATGTAAAATATTTCATTTTGTTTACTAGTTTATTTAGTTATTTTGTAAATAAAACCAGCGACTATCCATTATATTCATAAGACTTGGTGTATCCATAATGGAGATAATATGGTTTGTTTATTAATGACTGAAATAGACTGATAGAGAAGGATAGGCAGTGATTATCCCAGGAACCAATTCGCTTGTTTTTAAATTCTTGTTAAATTGCATATTGGTGTTATAAGAACAATCAGGTACAATTTATTAACCACTGAGTGTTTAAAAACTCAGTTTTGTGATATTGATTGCGTATATTGCGCTGTTGTTTGGAAATGTTCAACGAATTATAATGATGTTCTTCTGTAGTCATGGACAACAAGGTATCTTCATTGTTTTTAATCACATTATGTTTGCAATGGTCATATGCATTTTTCTTCTTTTTGTGTGGATGGTGGATTTTTGTGGTACTTGACTTTTTCTTTTTTTTCTGTTTTTACTCCCCAAACATCATATTATAACCTGCTACTGTTAATGTACTGTCCTCCAGTACAGCAGGTAGACTTTTGGCTTTTTTCAACAAGGAAGTATGATGCATCCAAAAACCTGTACTTGTCCCTTGAGTCTGATTTGTAGCTTTTCCCACTGAGTGCAGCCATTTTTATGCAGCATTTGGTTTCAGTTTTCAGACTTGGAGGTCCCCTGGACTGGCGAAGAAGAAGGTGGTAGCAGTTGAGTTGTGTTGAGAAGGCCCCTGAAACAATGGGGACCTGCGTCTGTGGTGGTTCTAAATCCCAGCCTGGTGGAATTCCTTGGTTGATGGCTTCAGTGCTCACTGCCTTTTAAGGTCACATCTGCCAGAGCCACAACTCTGCACTGCAGCACAGATAGTGGCTCGCAAATCAGCCGCTTGGGTGTCCTGGCAGATTAATTTTGCTTGTAAAAGCTGCTTAAAATGGCTCCCTGTGAGCAGTGTAAATACTAAAGAGCCTGATGCATATGTTCCTATTATGTAATCTTTTTTTTACATGGGACATCTACAATATCGGCACCTAATAAATTATAATGTCCTGCTGACCACAGTGATAGTACAAATCACAGACGGAACACCAAATTTTTCAGCTCAGTTTAATTTACAGTTTACCTTTATTTACGTAAGCAGATGCTTATCTCTAAAGCCATATACAAGGCTTGGGTTCAGAGAACAAGGTCACCTAGCATCCGACACCCCTGGAGTAGCTGAGGTTAAGGGCCTTTGCTCAAGGGCCCAGTGGTGATGTGATTACCCTGCTGGGTATGGGATTCAAACCCCCATTACTTTTCACAGGTCCCTACCCTAGTTTGTGCTGATTTTAAATAAAACTGATGCACATCATTTTCAATGCAGTCTTATAGGTCAGAAAACTCCTAGAAATTGGTGGGAAAAGGCATGTTCTGGAGGAATGAGAGCCCAGGAATCATGTCCCATGGTACCAAATATGTCTATGTCCTTTTATGTTAGACTCTTGCTTTTTTAGTTACTTTTTAATAGTGGTTTTGACTGGTATAATAATAAACATTTGAACTCTGCGACAGTGTTCGTCTAGGTGGAGCTGTCTTAAACAGCTAGGTTGAGCTGTTTTAAACTTCTTAAAATCCAGAGTGAAAGGATATCCCACAGGAAACTTTTTGTTTTTAATATTTAAAACAACTTCAGTGTAAACAGTTTTTTTGTATCCATATCATTTGTATATAGCTCAATTGGCAGTGTTTAGCTGTTTGAATTACATTTAGATTAATTTTTGATGTCTCAGAATCCTAGTAAAACGTTGAAGAAAAAGTTAAGCTATTTATGAGGTATTGTTCACAGAATAAAGCTCAGAGGGAAATATTTACTGATGAAATCAAAAAAGTATGAAACAGGTTTGAAGCAGGAACTTCATGTGCAGTAATGCTTTTTGAACTGCTGAACTATCTGCAGCCTCTAAATGGACATTAAATGGACATAAGATGTATTTTTAACTTAATAAATATAGCAGTATAGTAGGTTAGCAGAGTCCCTGTATTAACGGTGATATCACTGCTTTGACTGTTTTAAAACATTAAATTTAAGCCTCAAAACATGCAAAAAAAAAATAACTTTAACTGTACATTTGTCTTGTCTTACAGTTTGTGTATGATTTGATGCAAGGTAACTGTATAAAGATCGTTATTTAAACACTGTATTAATTTAGTCTCAGATGAACAAGTGGCAAAGCTATGTGTGTCAAGGTTACCCTTTAGTGAAGATCTTTTGCAGAAGACATTCCAAATAAAAAAAATCCTATAAAAGTTCTTCAACAATATATATTTAATTTTTCAGGGGGAGCCCAAGAGAGAGAGTCTGAAGCAACAATACTTAAGGAAGATGGGACTCAGTCAGGAGAGGAATTTGTCCAGGTCAGACAGCCAGGGTGAGGAGGTCACCAGGCAAAACAGCGTGTCCGGTGAGCACGACCATGTGAGGGAAGAGAAACACAATACCGGGAACCGAGCCGGGCCTTCCAACCGCTTCCACAGAGAGGAGAGCCGTGATATGGAGAGGAAAGAAGGGAGGGAGATTAATGAAGAGAGCAAGCTGAGGGAAAAAAGGGAGGACAGCAAAAAGAAGGAAGAAGGCAGCAGCAAGACGAAAGAGCTGATCTCCAAACTACAGGAGAAGAAAGAAGATACCAAAGAAAAAGAGAGGAAGGATGAAAGCCGGAAAGATGGCAAGACGAAAGAGCTAATCTCAAAGCTTCAAGAGCGAAGTGAGAAGGTGGATGTTAAAGAAAGGGAGAAAAAAGAGGAGATCTGGAAGAAAGAGGATAGCAAAACAAAAGATTTAATATCTAGGATGGAAGAAAAGCAAAGCCAGGTGAAAGAAAGCAAAACAGATGACAGAAAGAGCAGAGGGGAGGAGAAGACAGAGTCTGCCAGGCAGCTTCACCGAACAGGATCCCAGCAGGAGGAGAAGGGTGAAGTGACGGCAGAGACAGAAAATGCAAAGGGTAGAGACTCTGTAAAGGAGAGGGACTCTGTAAAGGAGAGGGATTCTGTAAAAGAGAGGGATTCTGTAAAAGAGAGGGACTCTGTGAAAGAGAAGGACTCTGTAAAGGTGCGAGAGCAGAGGAGTGTTAAAGGGAAAGAAAATGAGAAGGAGAATGTGAAAGAAAGGGTAAAGGAAACAGAGAAACAAAAAGCTCCCAGTGAAGGTGTGAAGCCCAAAAAGAATGAGGAGCCTGTAGGTGGGAGGAACCAAAGCACCAAAACAAAGGAGAACGATGAAGAAGAAGATGAGGATGCCAGTATGTTCGATGAGCTGCTGGAGAAGGTCAGCAGCAACGACCCCCAAATGACAGAGCTCAATGTCAACAACTCAGAAGCCATCAAAACCAAAACCCTCATTAATTTTGCAGAAGCCCTGCGAGACAATACACATATCAAGATATTTGCTCTGGCTAACACCCGGGCAGATGACCATGTGGCTTATGCCATTGCAGGGATGCTGCGTGCCAATAAGACAGTCGTCAGCATCAACTTAGATTCCAACCATCTCACCAGCAAGGGGATCGTTGCCCTGATTCATGCCTTACAGCACAACTCCACCCTTACTGAACTACGCTTCCATAACCAACGCCACATCTGTGGTGGCAAGACTGAGATGGAGATGGCTAAGATACTGAAGGAGAACACCACACTGCTTAAGCTCGGCTACCACTTCGAGCTGGCTGGCCCACGCATGACTATGACCAACATCCTAAGTCGCAACATGGACCGACAGCGACAACGGAGGTTGCAAGAGCAGAAGCAGGCCCAAGCTAATGGAGAAAAGAAGGGAACACTTGAAGTGCCCAAAGCATCGGGGGGCCTCAAGAACTCCCCCAAGGCTTCACCCAAAGTCTCCCCACTGCCCTCACCCCAGCCCTCTCCCAAGGTGACCCCAAAGAAAGCGGGAGGAGCTGCAGCTGTACCACCACCACCGCCCCCCCCACCACCCCCAGGTCCCGTCCTGGACATGAACTGCCTACGGGACTCCCTGACCCCTGTGTCACAGCGTAAAATGGGAGATAAGGGCTCTGACAGGGCCGGGGGCAAGAATTCAAGGGATCAGCTGCTGGCCTCCATTAGAAACAGCAACATTAAACAGCTCAAAAAGGTAGGTTGGGGAATGGTTTAGTGTGGGAAGCCAAGCTTGCAGCTGAACACAGGTGCATTGTTCCGTTTCTGCTCTACTCTTGGGATGGGTTCGCCCAGAAGGCCTTCAACTCAGTCCTCTCTCCCTTCAGGTTGACGTCCCAAAGCTGCTGCAGTAAGGTTGAGGGAGTGAAAAAAAGACTTGGAGGAAGAGGAGGAAGGAGGATGGGAAGGAGAAGGAGACAGACATCTCACAGAACCTGAGGAGACCAAAACTGAATTTATGATGAATGGATGGATACAGTCTTGCCACTGTGGAGCAGGCAGCAGGAGGAACACAAGATGAGGCTTGGCTCTGGATGTACAGTTCCTGTCTGTGGTTCCATACAGGATGTGGGTGACGGGCGGGAGCATGTGGAGAGTGGTTTCATGATGCAGAGGTCTTGCTCATATGCTGGGCATGCGTCAGCACCTTGCCTGTTAATTGCACTAGATTTCAAAGCAGGTCATTAGTTATGTGGGTAAATGTGAATGGTGCTTTATGTGTGGGGTTATAAGCAAAATACGAGCGATAGGAATGACATTGGCATCCGTGAGTTTGTTAACCTGCCTTTCAAACTTTGACAGCAGTTTTGAAGGATGATTCAATAGCAGCGTTACAAGCAAATAAGAAGAATCATCTGAATTTTCTCTAGCATGGGAATTCTGTACAGGACTGTAATCGATAAATTAATGTAGGGTTTGATGTCTATTGAAATTTACGCTGAATTATTAAAAAGGGTTCACTGGGAGAAATAAATAGAAACTAGTGCCAATATGTTATTATCAGAATCATAAAGCAACATCTCAGGCATTTTTTCACACATCAGCCCCCCCACTTCCAGCTTTTTGGCAACGACTCAGGATGGAGCTACAGATTTTCCAGGAAATAAGTGGAGAAGTGTTTTGTTTTTGAACATAGCATAGCCTGCAGTATGAATGCTAATGTGCTATTGCTTATGCTCCACAATATATGTCTGTGTCTTCTGTGTGGCAATTCATGTTTGCTACTAACAGTTCAGCGGCACTCTTGAACACCACCACTCACAACTAATGTGAATGCACAGATTCCTTCAAGATGCAAGAACTTTCTTCAATTTAGCCAAGCTGCAATTATAAACAAAATAACATGGGATGGTATTTTACCTTATTTCTCTTTCTTTGTTGCCAAGGAAATGTCTCTAAATAGCTTGTTTTCAAAAGAGAATGCTTACAATGACAATGCACAGGTCTGAAAGTACCTTCAATTAAAAAACTTAATTTTTAAGATCCCTCAGTGGATTTGTTCTCAGCCTTTTCCATTAAAATCTTTAGTCACCCATTAACGCTACATTAGACGCTATGTATATTATATTCAGTTTTAAATGGTTTTTAAAAAACCATTAAATTAGGTGAAGCTGTATCTCATACAAATTATGTGTGAATGCAGACATTGATGTTTTGGGCTTTTGGCGCATGTATATATTATATAGAGTGGTGGTGTATTGTAAAGTATTCTCAAGTTAGTAAAACAGTGTTTGTGATTTTTGGTTTACAGCCAAGCATTGATTTCAAGAAAATTAAATCTTTCACATGTATCAATATGAATTCTTTATGGCTTTCAAAGTAATAGTGAATCCAAACTGGTACACTGACAGTTTTTAACTAAAAATTAAGATTTTTCTTTATGTATCTCTTGTACTAAGTTACTTTATTGGCAAGTTTAAGCCCATAATTTATAAAGCAGCTCCAAAAGGCGATTTAAAAAAGGCAATCAAATACTCTAAAATATGGACATTAATAAGCCACATATGACATATGCAGATGTTTGTTCAGAGGAATGGTATCCTATTCATCTCACAGCTTTCGGATAGATGGCAGTAAGACAAATTGCACAAAGTGCTCTTTTGCCATTTCATTTATCAGGACAATGCACTGCTCGTGGCAGAAAAATCTGATGACCAGAAAAAAACACAGAAATGCAGTTAAAAGAGAGATGCACAAAGGTTTACTTTATTGATAAAATACATAATGTTACATGTGTTACTATGGATCAGTAGATTAAATTAAACAAGATCTAAAATAATTGAGATACTCTTCTCTGAAACAAATAGGGAAATCCAGTAAGACCTTCACTGACTAAAGTTCTTATTCAGGAACCAGGTAATAATGTAATGGATAGCTTTTTGTACATGTCTTAATAAAGCACTTAGAGTACACAAAGCAGTGCAGTGTTGTTTGGAAACAGTATCCCAAGATCTGCTACATTGTACTAAATAAAAGTTTTTTCATTGATTGTCAATACTGGTATAGAAAGGATGCTTTTGATCCAGGAAAGAATGCTAATCCAATATAATGCATTCACTTGAGAACTGCATGTTCACATTTCATTTTTCCATGTAAGGAATAGTGATATCTGGATTCATTCCAGTGACAGTCAATGTTTATATTTACCAGTGGAATCAATGTATTCTCATGAAACAAATATTTCTAATACTGTGTTTTAAAAACTTTTCATATATATTGTTAGAAGTCACATATTTTTATATTATGACCAACATGCATATACGATGATACAATGGATGTGTTTGTTACAAAATGGCTGGTTTCAAGTACTAGACTGTTATTGTGTGTTTGATATAATATATTACATGCTTATGTAAATGGACATGGGGAGTTAGCATGTCTACTGTTTTTTGGGTTTTCTAAGACCACTGATGATAGACAAACCAGCATGGGGGGTTTGGATCTAACTCTCAACCTCGTGACCTGGGAAAATGGCTGAATGGTGTATTTTTGGCTTTCAGAAACGTTCTTATTCTTTTTTAAGGTAATACTTACCTCATGGTTTGACTCCGGGTAGAACTGAAATACAGAGCCAAACGTGTCCATGTGATTTTGATCCTCTTACACTGACCCCAGCTGTGAAACATAAACAAAATCAACAAGGGGCCGTCAGCAAAACAGGAGTTTTTCTGGGGCATGAAACTGCCAAACGATGCCTCAGTAAATTGTGTGCTAATGGGCAGAACCCTCACTATATAACAATGATGCTTTGACGATAAAAATCTAAAGACATCCACCCCTTATAACAACAGTAAATGGCCTTCTCTTCTCTCCTTCATTCTATTCATTTTTTTCTCTACTCTGAGAGATGTTATAAACAACCATAGGACCAAAGAGCCATAGGACCATGGTCTTCTTAATTTTTGCTTAACTGCTGTTTTGCTCATCAACAGAAAACTCTCTTTATTACTCTCTATAGCTTCCCAATTGAGAAAATGCATTTCATATTCGGTGCTTGGAAATACTGTGTCATTCTGAATTTTTGCTTTCTTCACAAGGCAACTTTTCATGTTTTGTTTTTCTTCCACGTTCTAGCAGCTTATAATGTAATAATTGTCAATAACATAACCATTCTTTAATACATTAATGGTAGGTATTTCATTATTGGCTGCTACACCAGGAAATATTGTAATAAACAGTCAATAATTTAGTAACTTTTTGGACATAGTATAAGTTATGTTTTTGAAATTATTATATTATTGGAAGTTATTACACTATTGGCAGTTATTATATTATTGGATGTTACACACATTCTCCCTTACAAACACATTTATTTATTTATTGAAGCTACTGTTGTTCACTTGTGTATGTTTCAGCATATTTTGCACGCATAACAGCAGGGGAAAGCCAGCCGGCTTCCTCTGCTAAACAACTGCAGTACATCGGTACAGTCTGTTGTCTTGCAACTAAATGTTCTCCAGCTAAGCAACGAACAGCAGGCACAGTTTATGTTCTGGTCAAATCAGCCTCACCCTCCAAACCCACAAAATGCCTATATTTGGTCATTTCTCAAAGGGTCTGTGGCTCATTCCTTTGCTGTTTCTAATAGTGGGATGAGGGCCAGCAGCTAGCCTGGCCTGCTTGCAGAGCGCTCTACTTGGATGGAAAGGGGGAGAAGGTGATGAGGTATTGGTGAGGGGGGGATTGCAGAGCCACAGAACTGTAAATATTTCCTTCCATTGCTGGAGAATATAAATATTTATTTACTGTGCAAGACACTGTCTTATGTATTTAAACGTGCTAATTATGATTATTCACCACCTATAGTTCAGCCCACACAGCAAACATTTGTGTTTCAAATGTTTACCTGATATTTCCAAGAACAAAAAAAAAACTTATTTGTACCCTTACAAAGGATTAAGCTCAGTTGCTTCATCGGTTCCATAGGCTTTTTTTCATCTGATACTTATATTAGTAATAATAATGCAGGAAAAAGAATAAAATGTACTAAATTTGATATTTCAATATTCTGTAAATGGTTATCAATAGAGTATGTCATTATACTATAGAATATATGTTCCATTGTGTCCATATTTTTATTTAGTTATATCTGGTGCAATTTAGACATGAGGTTTTTCTCCAGTGACCGTTTCTATGTTGTTCCCATATCCACA
Organism: Gnathonemus echidnorhynchus; assembly: GCA_026776725.1. Lineage (NCBI taxonomy): Eukaryota > Metazoa > Chordata > Actinopteri > Osteoglossiformes > Mormyridae > Gnathonemus > Gnathonemus echidnorhynchus. The sequence goes on along the minus strand of JAODJU010000130.1, from coordinate 26,550,763 downwards.
ACATTCCAAGTCTGTACCCTGTCTATAAACATGGCAGGAACCGTATAATATTAAGGCTTTTATAGAGTCAATGCATCATAGTCTTATAGCTGTATTGCCCCTTTCTTTTCCTTTGCTGTTAGAGCATGTTGTTGAGAAGGTCTATAGGTCTCACCTCAGCTTGATTTAACTTCCTCAGGAAATCATGGATTCTATATGCTCTGAGTAGCCTGATGCCACTGAAATTGAAAAATATAAAACATATTTTATATATGTTAATACAGAGTTATATGTAGGCTTTATCCACGGCATACAGTATAAAGTTTGTCCTGGAATACCACAGTATGCAATGAAGTCCTGTCACATGACTTGAAGGTCTAATTATATATTTCGTTTGAATTAAAGTGGGACAATAGCCAACATGTAGCTTGTAGCCTCACTCCTCCATGGTTGGAGTCTGTGAGTGTGGAGCACAGGCTTCTGCCTGGGATTGTGGATCTGAGGTTATTCCCTGTGTTGGACTGGCAACCCATAAAGAGTGTCCCCTAGCTTGTGCCCTGTGTTCCTGAGATAAACAGACTAACCCTAGAAAGTAGTTTTGGAAGATGGATTCAATAGTGAACCCTCTTCTGAAGAACTATCATTGACTGCTTGTGATATCTTCTCTTCATTTTTTTCAAGAGGTTAAATACATTTAAAGAGGTACAATTGCGACATTTTATCAAATAATTCTACTAATTAATCTCTTGCTGACACAGTAAGGTGTACATCCCTAAATTTCCTACAAAAGTCCTATAAAAGTTTAATTTATTTATATTTAAGGGTCATAATCTAGCAGGAACTATACGGAGGTAATGCTGATAGAATTTTAAGTTAATGAACATTCAGTTCATAAATTCATTAGTTAAAATAGTAAAATTCAACAAAACGAACAAAGACTGAAATCATCTGGGAATCAAATTTTTGCTAATCTTGTTAAAGGATTTTTTCAGTGTTTTACAAGTTACAATTGAAGCACGGAAGCAAACGGCTTTACGATAGGTCTATACTTTGCTGTCACTAGAAAATTATTAGCATGTAGACTTTGGCTTGAATTACACTGAAGATTCGGGTTATCGTCTGTCAAAACACGTTGTAATAAAGTATGGTAAAAGCTAGGTTTATGGTATTACTATGGTATTAGGATTATGGTATAAATTATGGTAAAAGGAGCAGAGGTACAATTTTGAGCTTGATGATTGCGTCAACACAATACCAGGTTGCGTAGATTTAAAACTGAAACTTATCTCACAACTTATATTAATGGATAATTACTAATATATATTGCGCAAACATTTGCAGGGTCAAGCTCTAACGTCGTCACCTGTTTTTTTTTACCCCGTTTACATCTCACAGAAGGACAATTCAAAAACCCTCTACCAGCAATACACAGACGACGTCCCCTTTTAATAATAACCGGTTTCGATCGAAACTCCTAACAATGATTCACAATTTCCTTTTTAGAATTATCTTCACATCTAATTTGCATGTATCATCGGGACAAGTTGTCATATAAAGACTCCAGGACCACAAATTTTTTAGTCGGTACTCTTTCTGTGCTATAAGAGTTCAGTTCAGTTTGATGGGTAATCAGGCCTGGACTGGACTGTGGCTGGGTACGTACATGTAGTGGGCCTGTCTGAATAAAAGTCTAGGACCAGATGGGTAAAGTCACGTGTCCGCAGTTTGTTCCGGAAAGGCTCTTTTCTGTGACGTTTGCTGTGACGTCAATCAGCTACCCTTCACCGGAGAGGCCGCAGTGAGACAGCCAGAAGAAAATGGAGGAATACGCACGTGAACCATGGTAAATATCTTTTTAAACGTTTTGTCTTTACTTGAATACAGAAATGTAAATAAAACAGGCTACATATTTCCTTAAACAAACGATTCGATTGATACAAAGCATAGTGAAAAACATATTTATACGCTGATATCTGTTTGGCCGGTGACAGTGTTTCGCCGGTTGACCTTGTGCAAGTTATCTGCCGGCCAGAATGACGAACGACAGGAAACTTAACGTCTGAAAACTATATAGTGTTTACGTTTCTAAGGCTGCACGTTTTTTTTTTTTACTTTCGAGGCCTATTTTTGTTGAGGTAGCTAAGCTTCGACGTATTATATCGGCTATTCTAATTGAATATCTGCACTGTCGAAAACCTTTGTATATTTATGTATTTGTGTTTTTATTTACCTATAAATGTTGATTGAGAACGAAATTCAGCGTTAATCGGTATACTTATTTTGCTAACGTGTTGCATGTTTGGTGGTGGGGGTGGAGTCGTCAAACTGTCAGCATCGATCAGTATGATCGATCCTAGATCTGTCCCCTGAACACCGTGGCTGCGCTAAATTAGTAATTATGTTTAAATATTAGAGTATGCTCCCTGATTTAACCGTTGCCTTACTGATTAACTGTATACTAATATCCACAGCCCTTGGAGAATCGTGGACGATTGCGGGGGAGCGTTCACTATGGGGGCCATCGGTGGGGGCATCTTCCAGGCGGTCAAAGGCTTCAGAAATTCACCCGCAGTGAGTGTATTGTTATTGTTATATTTTGTTGTTCCTTTACGTGCTCTTTTGGAACTTTATTGCCATTGACAAACATTAGCAGGCAATATCAGCAGTATAGAATAAAATAAAAGAAAATCAAAATCACCCTGAGGCTGGGCTCAGTTCAGCACATATGTAGGGTACCTGGCTACATACAAGTAAAATTACACTGTGCAAGGACAGACCAGACAACACATACCTGCTTAGTCCATGTCTGAAGTAGAAGATGACTGCCTTAACTAAGGTAGAGAATAACAGGCGTACATACTCCTTTGAATGCAGGTGGTTTTCCCAGTAAGGGGGCAGTCATATTTTCCATTTTGTAGACTTGTCTTACATGCTGTATTAATGATGCTAATATTGTGAAGTATTGGGGTCCTGGAGAACTGAACTGAAGATTTTATTTTTTTTTTACTGCTCACTAGGGAATGAGCCACAGGTTACGAGGGAGCATGACGGCCATCAAGACTAGAGCTCCACAGCTTGGAGGTGAACATCAGCTTGCTGTATTCATGACAGTAAATGGAAAGATTTATTTCAGTAAAATGTTGATGGTCATTTTAATCAGAATCAGAATTTGCTTTATTGGCTGGGTACAGCTGCATGTACTAGACATTTGTTTTGGCAGTGTTGGTGCTTACATTCACAAATAACATGGAAGAATAAGAACATTAAGAAAAATAGATTAGCAGAAATAAAATAATAGAATAAAGGAATAAAATAGTGCAGAGCAGTGTAAGCTGTGTAATATACCAACAGTAATTATAAGGACAATAGAAGGAACAGAGGTATGTTGAATTTTGGAATATAAAAGTATGAAAATATGATGTCCAATAGATGAAAAAGATGTACAAAGATGCATGCAGAGTGAGTGGGGGAGTGACAGAGGCAGGGACTATGTCTGCGATGGTCTTGTTGATGAGTTCAACTGCTGAAGGGAAGAAGCTGTTTTTGTAGAGTGTGGTTCTGGTTTTGATAGACCTGAGTTTCTTGCTGAAGGGTAGTTTTTTTTTTGGTAATTATCTAACAGATAGAAGTAGATTAATTGTACTTGTCATGGGGGTTTTTATAGACATGTCTTGAGGTGCCTGTGTATGTCCACCAGGTAGCTTTGCAGTGTGGGGTGGCCTCTTCTCTATGATCGATTGTGGGCTGGTCAAGGTGCGAGGGAAGGAGGACCCCTGGAACTCTATCACTAGTGGGGCCATGACGGGGGCCATTCTGGCAGCACGAAGTAAGTGTTCCCACGACGACCCGAAGCGGATACAGACACACAGGATATGGCTCATTCGCCAAAGGCACAAATGCATTTGAGAATGCTCACGTGGAGCGGCACATGTACCCTTCTAATGCTGCGATTAATTTATTACGGTGCTGTTTGAAGGGGATCAAGTCAAAGGAGGGCTTCATAATGCACCATGCATGTAAAACTGGTACTCGTTTAGGGATTCTGATAACCTGGTGTGGTCTGATTCTTTCACTGTTCCCTACCTCAGACGGACCTCTGGCTATGGTGGGTTCTGCTGCAGTAGGCGGTGTACTCCTGGCGCTGATCGAGGGAGCCGGAATCCTGCTCACACGGTTCGCGTCTTCACAATTTCCAACCGGTGAGTGTCGCAGTAATTTCACAAAACTGCATTATATCAGCATGTTGAAATTCAGAACCATATGGGGAACGCAACTTTGTCGCCGGTCAAGTGGATTTATATATTTTCGAGGTTTAGGTGGCTTCTGTGTCTATTTTCTTGGGCCCAGAGTAGATTTGTATCTCCAGTATTAAGTAACAAACTCCTCTAATTTTTACAATTGATAAATTGTAGTGAGAGACTATTTAGTCTTGCATTTTTCCACAAAGTAGCCCTTATAACGTGTTGTTAAAATGCACGTGTTTACATAGCCCATCTGTGCACCTGTACACCCCCAGGTCCCCAGTTTGCGGAGGAGACCACGCCCATGCCAGCCTCACCCTTTGGGGACTACAGGCAGTACCAGTGAGAGGACCACCATTACCTCGCCCTTGCTCACCTCTAGGCTTTTAAAAAATGTTTTCCATAAACTCAAATCTTGGATGCACAAGTGACACTGAAGAAGTGTGGGAGATCCTACACAGCGAGCATTACCACAATGCCGCCACCTCCTGGAGACTGTGTGATGGGACAGGTTTCATCATTCTCTGAGCCTCGTCTGTTGCATGTACAAAGTTAACCTTCAAGCTGTATTGAAACAGTAATTGAGATAAATTCCTTACAATTAAATTAGTAGCTTTATTCTCAAGATATTGTATGGATTCGTGATACTTCTGATAACCAATGTGATGTTGGAATACTTGACTGTTATTTATATCAGTATTCAGCGAATGTGTGTAGGACAAACTCAAAATAGGCATAAACTAGTAAGTACATTTTGCCCCCTGTTATAACAGGGCCATTCGATATATCCCAGTCATATTCTCTATCTGAATATATAAGACTTGGTATGTACTGCTCATTTTCTGTAATGTGCTCAGTTTCTTGTCCTTGTAGTGTTACCTACAATTTAAATGCAGTAATGTAGTACACTTTGTTGCAGGTGTACAGGTTAACCCTGTATAGCCTGTAGATGGACATTATGTTGAATTCAAGGTGACCTTTTTTTTTTTATCAGCAGAAGGTCTTGAGCCTTGCGACAGGCCAGTTTATCTGAAAAGTCTGAAAGACTAAAGAATCAGTGACTGATATTTCCATGCATAGTATGCATCTGTGCCAGAGGCAAAAATGCATACAGTGCAGCTCTTAGGACCACCATATTAGGAAGCATAATCCTAGTATTTGCTCAAGGTTTATCGCAAACTGACAGATTGGAAAAATATGTATTACTAACTGGATAAATGATTAATAAACATTCAGAATGCTGATGGTATTCCCGCTGCACTTTCCTTCAATTATGGTGGAAAAGAGAAGGCATTCTGGAATGCACATGAGAAGGATGTGGATTGGAATCCCCCATTTGTTCAGTATTCTGTTGTAACCTTTCTAATCTTTTTTTAAATATGTTTCCCTTTACAGTGCTAATTGAAATGTCTTTCAAAACGAGAAAAATGTACATTTTACCTGCCTCTGTGAATCTATCATGAGGAAAAAACAAAAAACATCTTTAATAGTCCTGAGGATTGATATTTAGAGAAATTTAGAGACAACAAACTGAATATCCAAATTTGTTGGCCAAAATATGTCCAAAACTAGAAAATATTTTTTCTTTGAAGGGATAAGATTCCTTTTTGCATATCAGTGCTGATATTGTAAACTTAAAAATGTGTCAAACGTTACCTTTTTGGGTGTCTAATGTTATGCTAATCCACCCACTTTTCGTACTGCTTGTGCAGTATTCAGTCACGTGGAGCCTGGAGTCTGTCCCTGCAAGGGCACATGGTCACAGGTCCTGACCATAAAAATATTTTTGGTGGTCAAACTCTTCGCATTTGTATTTGGTTAATTTAATTGTATTGTGCAGTTCCATTTGTTTCTGGAGTTTGTGAAAATACTATTCATCTTGTCTACCAGCATTTACTCTGCATATTTGATACCTTGAGATGAACAGCAAGGTCATCTTGTTTCAAAGGTGGCCTTCGAACATTAGCCCAGATGTGTATCTCAGTGACGTTGAGATGTTCTCTGCTGATCCTTTTCCCCTCAGGTGAGTTTCTACTGGAGCCTTTAGTCAGGGCAGAAAATAAAAATTATTTATAATTTATAAATATAATGTTTAGTATAATAATGCAATAAATAATATGTTACATGACATAAGTAATATTGTATCTTAGGGTGTTTTCACACTTGATCCATTTCATACTTTAAAGCGAACTCAGATCGATTAGTCAGCATTTTTTGCGTATATGTGAACACACCAAACGAACTCGGACCCCTTTGAAACGAACCGAACTGAGACCACATCGGGAGGTAGTCTCAGTCCGGTCCGCTTTTAGGGTGTTGTTTTTCAGTCGCATTAACTTTAATCGTGCTAATTTTGATACCCCCAATGGGAGAATATTTTGAGCAATGACAGTATTTATTGTCTTTTGTATTTAGTACGCCTCTCCTCTTCATCCTTTTCCTTTTATGGCATTGATCCCCTGATCGCTTTTGCTTCTTCATTTTGAAATATTTGCCCCCAGTTCATCAAACTTTTCTTGACCACACGGTGGAATTTTTCTCACCATCCTTGACACCTCCTCCCTGCCCTCACATTGTGTAGCTGTTCTGTCTTGGCACTGCTGAGCACAAGCACATCTGTGTGCAGTTAATTTCACTGTATTGTGAATAGTCACTTTATTGCCTCATGATGTAACAGTGCCATGTTCATTGTCCAAAACAAAATGAAATTGCCCTCCCAGGTTGGTGCCCCATGCAGCCACCTGAGTTGCTTTATGGGCTGACTATCCCTGCATTCAGTAAAAAAACAATCTTTGGTATTTACTGAACCAGGTGTTTATTTGGAGTATAGTTGTTAAACTCACCAAACCCTTTCGCCAGGGTCGGGGCGAGAACAAATCCCATAGGTGGGATATTAATGGGGGGTGGAACCATAAAAGTTGTCAACAGGAGTGGCACTGGTTTGAGTGGGCCAACTAGTGACACCGACTCTGCACCTACAGTCGCTTTACCAGCTGTCATAGACAATATGTGCTGAACAGCTTTACTGTAATTGTCTAAATCCTATCTCTCCAGCATCTACTGTTGCTCCCATAACTGATCCAGGAACAAGGATGTTAACACCATTGGACTGATACATGCTGGTCACACAGCGCCATATTACTCAGGTGTTACATAGCCATGGTGGGTATCTTCAGATATCTTTTCAGCATTACTAGTTAGAGTGATTTAACATTGTTCTGGTTATTAATTACATTTATTAATTACAGTGTTTGATTTCTTTGGCCTAATTCAATGTCTGCAGATGCATGTAATCTTTAAAATCAGTTGCTAGTGGCTCACAGAGAAACAATGAAGGGGCCCCATGACTTTTTAGAAGTTGGATCTATTGTTCATTTTGTATTTAAAAAAAAATGTTGGTCATACACATATATATTGAAGCACCACAAGGACTTTCACTTCATCTGGAATGATAAACGCTGCACAGTCATGGCACGCACCATCAGAGTGAATTTGGCTGGCTAACTTGGTGTCAGAAAAGGACAACTATTTATTCCTCTAATGATGCACTGCAGAATGGACATACATGAGGAATTAAGATTGTCACCCCCCATTGAAACCATTACCATCACTACCTCCAGGTTGATATGTAACCTTGTTATATATCGAATACATAACTCTCCCAGTAAATAAGGTTGCAGACTCTTCTTATAAATTGTTTTGTTTTAGCTTCGGGTTTCTTTTTCCTGATTAGCTGCTTGATTACCGGTAATGTGTTGTGTGTAGACCAGGGCACTAGCCTTCCTATTTGCAAGTTCTTTTAAAACCATTTTAATTTGTATCTGTGTTTCTCCAGCTTCTCCTGATACCATATTTTTAGTTTGCTTCTGCCATTTTTCGCCTAGTGTTCCTTGCCTACACAGGTTTTTAGGGCTGGTTATGTTTTGCTTGTTTGTCACAGTTTCTCTTTCTGTAACTGAAAGGTTGGTGTGTGGCCCTGAGAATTAGATATGTGGTCAAAAGGTAACGGGTTCAGATCCTTTGACTAGCATAGTAATGTCTCTGTTGGGCCACTAAGCAAGGACTTTAACCCCAATTGCTCTGGAGACTAAATGAACCTGCATTATTAATAGTATGTCGCTTTGTATAGAAGTGTCTGCTAACCAAAAAAATGTTAACACCATGTATGTCTGATTGCTGCAAAATGAGGAAGTGACAACACTATCATGTAGCTTAGGTCCAAAAACCTCTCAAGAGGTGTGAAACCATGAGATAATTACTATGTTAGTCAACTGGACAAATTCAGACACAGGGCTGTTAGGGTTTTTGAATGAATGTAAAAAGAAATGCATTAAAATTGAATATTTAATTGACATCTTTTGCTTTTAACTAGTCACTTGCAAATGCAGCACCCCACTGAATGCCACAGCAAATAACTGAAGAATCTAAAACAAGTTAGAATCTTTGGGATTTTTTTTTTTGAAAATATTACCAAAACATCTATCCATCAATGTCCTTTATCACTGTTGTGCTACAATTATTACAACTGGTCTGTTTACCACTCTGTTCTCAGATTAAATGAATATCTGTCACATTACATTTAGAATTGCTGCTGATCCCTTCATTGTGGACATAATGTTCTTACAGGAAAATTAGTTGCTGCTATGATAAAAGGTTTTTATACGTTTCAGGATCAGTCCCTGCCTTGTCCTATTCTGTTTGTCATTTTCCTAAGTTTCCTGTTTGGCCAGTGGGTGTCATTGGTCATCCCGTTCTGTTCATTATGTTCCCCTAGGTTTCTCCCCACTCCCAGTCCCCATTGTTCTCCCTGTTCCCTGGGCCATAACATAGCTGAATGAGCAGAGCATGCAGATCAGGGTCTATGGCACTTTCAGTTGATTCCATTCGGGTTCTGCATCACCCCAGCTACCTTGGAGAGATTGATGGAGTGAGTACTGGTCTAAGTCCCCCACAACCAGTCTGTCATCTACCTGGACAATCTGCTCATCTCTGTTGCTGATTTCGATGGCATGCTTACCAACTTGCACATCATCTTCATTGTCATTCATAGAGTTGGCCTGCACCTTAGCCGCTGGGTATGTTCCCTTTTATGGGAAAAAATGGAGTTCCTGGGTCACGTGGTAAGTGGTAAGGGCTGCACTCACTGAGGCTGCTATACTGGCGTACCCTGATCTGGCACTCCCCTTCATACTGTATACAGACACCAGCAATGAAGGCTTGATGTAGTGCTGTAATATTAGGGGCCTCAAGGCGAGAGAGTGGTGGCTTATTTCAGCAAACTATTGTGTGATTTGCCGCAAACTTCTGGCTAACGTCTAACAACGCTTCCAGGTGTGCATCGACCATGCTTCCTTCATCTGGTTACTAAGCTTCTACACCCCTGAGGGATAGCTGGTGTGGTGGATGGAGGCCCTCTGGGGGTATGATTTCAGGGTCCATAAGGCCAGGCAAGCTTCACAGCAAAGCAGATGCCCCCTCTCATCACCTTTTTTCCTCAACTTTATTTATTGGTTTTTTAAGCAGTACTGAATTAAAGCAGGAGATTAATAAACATATATTAAACAATGTACCAATAATTCTTTTACAAAAGTAGACTAGAACATACCCCAACAAACACACACATAGACACAAAAACAACAAAAACATATAGTAACACCATCAGTTATAATAAACATCAATAAATAAACCAAGAACTGAAAGTCATATGGGCAAAAATATACAGCGTACTGTACAAACATAAAAGTAAAAAAAAAAAAAAAGGGACAAAACAACAACAAAATTAACAAAGACAGGTGCCAGGGGAAAAGTCATGATGTCAGATTCATCCACGTCAGCGCAATAAAACAATCACCAGCCGCATATAAAGACCTCGTTAGTTATGCCAGGGAAATTTATCCTTCTAAGAACTCTTAAGAGAGGGTCCCACGCTTCAAAAAATTTTTCAGAGGAGCCTCTCAAAATAAAACGAATTTTCTCGAGCTTAATAAAATGTAATACATCTCGAAGCCAGTGTACATATGAAGGAGACTGAGGGGATTTCCATTTCATTACTATCACCCTTCGTGCAAGAAGAGTCATAAAGGCTAGTGAGGATTTTTGCAGAGAGGATAAAATGGGCTGCAACTCCAAACAAAGCAGTCAAGGGGCAAAGGTCAACCTTCTTACCAAAAACATCAGATAAAATGGCAAAGACTTTTGACCAGGAGTTACGGAGTTGAGGGCAAAGCCAAACAGTCTGAATCAAATTAGCTGGGGAATGATGACATCTATTACAAGCAGATGAAACATTAGTATAAAATTTGGCCAGACGAGCTTTTGTATAATATGTGCGATGCACAAGTTTACACTGAATCAAGCTATGTCTGGCACAAATAGAGGATTTATGAACTAACAACAAGATTTGTGTCCAAAGGTCCTCTGAAATGGTTTGTCCTATGTCCTCTTCCCAAAGTGACCTAATACAGTCTATGGGTTGTGATCGGAGTAGAGTGATTTGATTATAAATGACAGAAATGGCCCCTTTCACATTGTGAATTGGCTCCAAAAAAACATCTAAAGGCGAGTTCCCGGGAAACCTGGGAAAAGTGGAGTACATAGCACGAACAAAACTGCGCACCTGCAGGTATCTAAAAAATTGATGGCATGGAAGACCAAACTTTACAGAGACTTGCTGGAAAGAGGCATATACTGTACATTATCAATGAACAGGTGTTGAAAGGTTGAGATCCCCATTTTACTCCACAACAGAAACATATTATCAGTGAGAGAGGGCAGAAAAACATGGTTGGCTGCTATGGGGGCATGGACGGAGAATGACTGTAAGCCAAAGTGACACCTAAATTGTACCCATATCTTCAAGGATGAATTAATTCATCTGTTAGATGTATAAGGTTTAGTTGAATCTCATCACCTTTGTGAGACTGATGACAGCTGTTACTGCTGCCACGTTGAGGAGTGCAGCTAGAGGTGTGTTGCAGTTGCGGCAGTGCAGGAGGACACCAGCAGTGAGGGACTAGAGGCTGTTGTCAGTGACTGCGGGTGGAGTAGGCGAGTGATACAATGTTGGCCTGAGTTAAGAGCTAGCTTCAGGTGGAGAGGCAGCCGGAATGGAGGGAGGTCTCTGCACTCGACCCAGAGACCAAGGCCCTTTAACCATAGAGAGGTGTCCTTCAGGAGCACAAGAGACTGCTATACCAGTGCTGGTTCCCAGATGGTGAGCGGCAGCTGCTGCATCTGCTGGTGCCCCGGAGTCTCATTCCGACAGTCCTGAGGACAGTGCACGATAAGAAAGGAGATGAACACTTCAGAGCAACAAAAATATGAAGAAATACTATATACTACGGTGCCTATGAAGTCACAATTATTTTTTTTTATCTTGTGCAAACAAGAAGTTAGACATAAGAAGTTCTGCTTGTGTAATCTTGAGCGAACAATAAACTAGCTTGTGTGCAAAGAACGATTATCTTGTGTGCACCTCAATAATACCTCAATTACATTTCATGCAGCAATTAATAATTTTTTGCAAGCGCCTCCATATTTGTGCATCAGAAAATGCGAACGATAACCAGTACAGTTTTGTCTAATACTGCTGGTGCCGGTGGTGAAACCTGCCAGCGCTTATTAGCGGTATACTTTTAGGTTGTTTTTTATTCTGTAGAAAAAGGAAGATAAATCTGCTGGACAGATTAAATGAGTCATCAATATGTCGCAGGTTATATAATATATAAATAAAAGGCTGTGTCCCAATCGATCCCCCAAATAACTAACAAAAAACTAAGGAAATGATTTATCCTCCATTATTTTGGTGTGGCTGTGTAGTTTAGTATGAAATTATGTATTAACTTTAACCTACAACCTTTTTGAATCGCCCATGCTTATTTAGCATAAAGGTTCCTGTTGTGTGGTGTGAAAGCAACATACGAAAGTGGCCAGGAGCTACAAAAGTTCCAGGTCCAGACAGCCCAGGAACATGTAAACCAGGACCAGGTTCTGGAACTTCAGTGTGGAAGTGCCTTATGTTGAACTCTATTGAACCGGTCCGTTACATTAGAAATTACCTATCACTTCAGAAAAAAACAAGTCATTTTATGCTTGCCCTCCATCTGTGGCTAGCAAGTATAATGACCGTGAGTTTGTCTGCAGGTATGAGCCCACTGAAGGGAATGGATGAAAATAGAAAAAGGATGTGTGTTGAGTTTGGGGGTGGGGTCGTGGGGTGACATTGCTTTCTGATTTTTTATGCTATGTTCCGCATTTGTACTGCTACATTTTCATTTGAAAATATAGACATTAGTCTCCATCTTTACCTTTTGTCCACACTGGGAGTTTTCAGCCCCCCCCCCCCCAAAATTTTTTTTTTTTTGTAAATGCTTCCCCAGTTTTGGAAACTTCATTTTTGAGTTATAATGTGGATTACTGAAAACTGAGACTTTTGAAAATGCACACTAATGGCGCTGTACTGTGAAGACAGACTACTTACAGCTCTGTTCCAGCTCCCTTCGTTTTTCCACTGCAGAAGAGTTGGCTTGGTAGAGGCGCTGACGGGTTTGGAGAGCGGACATTCCGAACACATAGCCATTGGGTCGGTATGCGTAAGTGGCCATCTTTGTGTTCTCGGGTACTTGTTTTATGCCATCTTCCATTGCAAAGACCAGTTCCAATACTAAGAAAAGAAATACAGAGGATAAATACAGTAAAAATCACCAGATACTGTTCTTGCTCTGCCTCATATATCAAGAAAGCATTGGCTGCATCTTTACCAAATGAGAACAATCCCATGATTCATTGCATCCCAAGTTTTTTCTTTGGCAGAAAGTTAGCAAGTACGATCTTTGCGTTCCTGGAATTGAGAAACCCCCTTTGTCTAATTGGACGCCCTCCATGGAAGTGAACAGTACTCCAACATGGCAGATATGGAGGGGCTGCTTTCAACAGTGTTTTCCCTGTTGCTGACCTGTATGCTTTTAAATAGCATGTTACACAGTGTGATAGCTGCAAATTTGCACAAAAGAAACTAATTTACCGGTTATTGTATCAATGCATGTATGCCAATTGTAGTCTAATAGCTATGCCATGTACTTTTTTGCTCATTTCAATGTGTATGGAAATACTTTTGTAAATGATGTGAAAATGCCTGTGTGGATGGAGATCTCTCTTGATAAAAAGCTGTTTTTAAACAAAAACATAGCAGTGCGGACGTACAAATGGGTCCCAAATTTTGTTCACCTGCCCAAAGCAATTTTGACCCGCAAAATCAAATTCGAACCCATCCAATTGATATGATGTAATGTTGATTTACACATGCACAGAAACACTTGGAAGCAGTTTTTGTCAGGTAGGAAAAAAGGGTAGAACACCGGCCCTTCCTCATAATGACAGTCGGTAACAGGAACTAGTAATGATGGAGGTTGTGACCGCTCTGTTAGAGTTTTTCTCAATTGATCTGGCATATTTCATGAAACATGATTCTCAAGACAGTTCATGCATATATCAATGAAATTCTCCAAAGCAATCGAGTAAAACTGTAAGCGTGTCTTAGGAAAGGGTATTGTAGCATAAAGAAATGAAATGTCTTTGTGTTGTTGACTTAATTAAATGGGCACTTTCAAATACTGGTGGAGTGGTGGCTCTGAGGCTAGGGCTCTGTGCCAGTAACTGGAAGACTGCTGGTTCAAATTTTATGAATGCCCAGAGTCATTCTACTCTGTTGGGCTCTTGAGCAAAGCCCTTAACCAGGAATTGCTTCATCCTGGGTACGATGTCAATCTACATCCAGCCCTACAAGGAGATCCTCCAACTTACAGGGAAAAAACTTGGGGCAGGATTGACACTCCAGCCACCTGAAAAAACCTCACACCGGTTTGTTTGGACTAGTGTGGTGCTGAGGTATCACCCACCATATGGCTACACTCAGGTTCTCATCCCTGACATGGTTTGTTGTGTGGTGGGTGCGGAAACACACTGTAATCAGTGCATGCTCATTACCTTCAAATACTATTTTTTGTGAACTGTCATTTTCTCCATGGGTTTCAGATAATTAATAAAGCAACACAAAATAGGTATTTACTACTTAAACTTCTAGGCCTATGTAAAAAACTACTGAAATACTAAAAGCTACATTTCAATCCGGAAACTGACACGTCGTACTGTCAGCGACAGCTTCAAGTCTTCTGGGAAGGCTGTCTACAAGGTTTTGGAGTGTTTATGGGAATTATTGACCATTCATCCAGGAGAGCAATTTTGAGTTCAGGCACTGATGTTGGACGAGAAGGCCTGGCTCGCAGTCTCCACTCTTACCCTGGTAAAATGTATCTAAGGAGAAGGTATTGTAACACAAAGCCAAATAAATGAATGTCTTTTTGTTATTGACTTCATCAAATGGGCGCCTTCGAATACTATTTTTCCTCAAACTGTCATTTTCTTCTGGGGTTTCAGATAATTAATAAGACAAAACAACGTAAACTTCTAGACCTACCTAAAAAAACTTAATAGGCTACTGTAATTAAACTACATTTCAATCCGGAAACTGACGCTTCGTACCGTCAGCGCTGTACTAATTATATCAAACGAAGGGATCCGCTCTGAACTCGCTTAGACTTTCCGGTGGCATCGCTTCTATCGTTACGATCGAGTGAATTCAGGATGAAATTATTTTATCAGATTTTTGTTTTCCTGTCAGGTAAGTATACGTGTTTCATCAGTGGTTCACATGGCTTATTTGTTTAAAATGTCAAAATGTGCACAGAATTAATGTACGCGAATATGGATAAATATCTTGAATTGTTCTACTACAGTTCTGTGTGGTGTAAATGATGTAACACCTTTACGGTTTAATTTACATTTGAAATTGGAATTAACGTTTCCGATATTTCTATCATATTTGAAACGCAAGTTTCTCTTTTCTGTTTTTAATTACCGGAGGGCTGCGATTTGCACTGGCGTCGAAGATCAATGAAGTGCGGGGATATGTACGAGGACAAGTGGACATCGACTGTCCGTATCCAGCCGATTACATACACGTTGCCAAGTACTGGTGTCGCCATCCCTGTAACGATGTTCTTGTTAAATCTGAGACGTCAGACACCGTCATTTCCAAAGGAAGATTTTCTCTGTACGACAATCCTAACGGACGGTCATTCAGGGTCACCATAAACAAACTGACTCTGAAGGATGCTGGGGTGTATTACTGTGGAATAGAGAAATGTTGGAGGTACAAACTCAGAAAAGTTCATGTCAAGGTCAGTGAAGGTATGTAATCTTTAAGTTATCTGATATCTTCTTACATTTGTATTTGCTTGATTTAATGTAACAGTTGTTATAATCTGCACCATACAGTATGCGCTGAACAGCTTTACTGTATTTGTCTAAACTCAGCTTCTCCAGTTGTTCCCCAAACTGATCCAGCAACGAGGCTGTTAACTCTGCTGGACCAATCCATGTTGGTCACACAGCACCATGTCACTCAGCTCTCTACAGGTGCGTTACATGGCCACGGTGGGCTAGGGCCAGATTTCTTTTGCCTGATTTAAGTGAACAGCGTGTTCAGATATCCTGGCTCAGACAGAAGAGGTTGCTAGCCTTTCTGTTTTTTACAACAACTTTTGAACCCATTTTGTGTCTTAAGATCCTGCTGCTACCATCGTGATTAACCTACAGAACGTTACTGCAGAGAAAGCCAACCATTCCACAGGCCATCTGTCTATGGGTGAGTAGAGACTTTATCACATTTCCAGTTTGTTTGTAGTGCTTTTCCCTTAGTGTTCCTTGCCTGAATGATGCATGTCCAGGTTTTGGGTGAGGTGGTAATGTGTTGTTGTGTGTGTTTGTTACATTTTTTCTTTTCTTCCTCTACTGCCAGTTACCTCTGTCAATAATATTTTAACACTGTAATCATCAGATAGTAACAAAACATGGAGGTGACAATGAAGTCATGTGGCTTTGGCGCAGGGCTGGACTAGGATTAAAATTCAGCTCCCTCACATTTCATAATTATTTGTTTGGACCCCCCAAATTTAACATAAAATATTAGTTTTATGCCAGTGTCCCCCCACATTCAAAATGGTTCTGATGCCCCTGACTTTGGGGTTTCTTACGGCCCCAAAATTTGGTGAGTGGGGGGGGTCCTCCACAATAATTTTTACCTTGTTGACGGAAAAAGGCTCTGTCTGCCAGGTGAGCAGTCGTTCAGCCCTGACTTGGCGGCAGAAGCTGCTCTACAGGTGTGAGACATGAGGATGGTGTTTGTGTCAGTAATCAGTGCTTTCTTTTTTCACACTATTAAGCTTTTTTTAAAGTATAAAAATAAAACACTAACAAAAGTTGGAAGATAACCTTGCTGAATTAATTCTTGTAAATACAGGACAGTAAGTTTATCCTGTTTATCAAAGCCCTGATTGAATCCTTTGTGTGTAATACACAGTACCCACACACTGTGCGATTAAATTGTGTTTGTTTTATTTCTCAGTGTTTTCAAACTAATTGATTGTGATAATGTGTAAATTTGACAGATTTAGTGTCTATTAAAAAGGACAAGTTAAGACCTCTGCTATGTAAGTCACTGGGATCACTGAAGCGGGTTTTGCTAACTCTGCAGTGGGCTGTCTTTTGCACATGTGTACTGGAGGCAGAGTTTTGCTTAGAGAGTTTAGCTCAGCTTGCAGAAATGTTACAGAGAGGTAGTGGGGCCCATGAGGGCCCTGGTTTATGCACAGACTTCAGTGAAACATGCATCTATTAACCTTAGTGAAGGTCTTATGATGTCTGTATTTTATTTAAGAAACTTTGTAGTGACAAAATCATACGCCATGTTGCCTTTTTAATTTATAGTCATTTAGAGCTTGTATGGTGTGACCACTTCCTGTGGGTTAAGCTGTACAATGCATACCGATCCTTCTTTTCTAGCAGTTATGATATGAAATAGCATTGAGGCTGAAGTAACTGCCTCTGTGTTAATGACAGAATGTGAGTCTCTTTTATCATTAGCAAGGTTTGCTGGGGCAAAACATAATCTAATTAAACCAAACCTGACATTTTCTAAATAGACAAACTTGTTAGTAGCACAGCTCTGCTTGGATCAACCTTTGGGCTGCTGATGTGCTTCCTGCTGGTGTCACTGGCTTATCTTTCAAAACGATTAACGTCAAAGTCACAAGGTATGTTTCCAGTTGTGATAAATTATACACAATCTAATCTAATCTAATCTAATCTAATCTAATCTAATCTAATCTAATCAGAACTGATACACTTTATACCTTACACTGTACTGTATATTTGCTTAATGTGGCTTTAGTAGCATTTTCTAGTTTTGTTGAGGGGCGTTTTAATCATTTATACTTTATATTTTAGCAATTAGTAGGAAAGTGTAGTCTTAACATATTCTGACACTGAGTATGCATTTGTGCACAGTTTCATTTCAACAAAAGAATAAGATCCAATAAACTTTTTTGATTCCAGTAGGAACTTCTTGAAAAAAAACAGCACAAATGAAGTCCTCCTTAAACGTTAACGAACTTATATATTTGTAGAATCACATCCTTTGGATTTAGCTGTCCCTGTTTACAATGTACAGGTAAATCCTTTTATAAAATTAGATTAATTGGGATATGTCAGTTTAATATGAAATGTATTCTTATTTTGTATTTATATTTGAATAATTCAGAGGCATGTCATTTGTTATTTACAGACAATAACTGAACACTATTTAACATCCTGTGCTGGTTAGAGTTTCATTCTTAACACAGCCTCACTTGTGTTTCTATTTGTCTCACATATTCTTAGAAACCTGTAAATGCCTCCCAACATAAGTCTAAGATTCCATAACCTAGCTAATCCTAACCTGAGTTAATCTTATTCTTGAATTTAAAATACCTGAAGACACTCCTGCTCGATGCCTCTCTTCCCACACTAACTGTAATACTCTATCATTCAGGGCGGCGTGGACCTTGGCTGTGTGTATGATGATGTGACATTTGTATTGTACAAACCTGCTGATCTTCCCCAGAAGGATTCTCCTGAAATCTACAACAAGCTTTCATTTGCTGTTTCTCACCTAGAAATGACAAACACTCTCTACTCTCATGTGGATTCCCCAGTGGCTGCAACAACTTAATAATTTTGTGGCTGCATGTATGAGCTACTGGCTACTGTATTCTGTCTCTTCTGTGTGTTCCTTGTGGTAGTGTGTTTGTGTGCATGTGTACACATGAGCACTAGAGGGCACTCTGTCTTAAAATCAAAAACTCAGTGGAAAACTGCTTTGGCGGCTGTGTGATAGTCTGTTTGATAACCTGATATTTGATACCCTGAATAAACACTTTGTTTTAGATATTGTCTACAGTCTTTGTGTTTATTATTCACTTTTGGGCTATATAACTACAATCAACGAGCTAATCCAGATGTGAAGAGATCTTGACCACCACAGGCCAGAGAATACAGCTGTAATCGTATATTTGGTTTGCCAGACATCCTTCCACTGAGGATTTTACTTAGAATTTCATCCCAATGAAAATGATTTAGCTACAGTATTTTGTTTGTTTTTTGCATATATACAGTGGTACCTCGGTTCTTGAACTTAATTCATTCCGGACTCCGGATCGAATCATAAAAAGTTCGAGTTCTGATCGAATTTTTCCATAAGAAATAATGGAAAACCAATTAATTGGTTCCCGGCCCCCCAAAATTACACCTAAATATGTTTTTTTTTTTTT
>JAODJU010000130.1:26520246-26531738 GCA_026776725.1 Gnathonemus echidnorhynchus | reverse complement strand
CCCTCCTGAAGCTGCTACCCCCGCGACCCGAACCCCGGACAAGCGGACGATGATGGATGGATGGATGGATGGATGGAAATGCTCAAGGAAGACAAACAGGGTTCAGGCGAAACAAACAACGGCAGGGCAACAGATTTTAATGGCTTGCCTGCTAACATTAACTGACTAGACCAGGGGTGGCCAATCTTATCCGCAAAGGGCCGGTGTGTATGCAGGTCTTTGGGGTAACATTTAGGTCAGCTGTTCAAACCCAGGTATGAGGACTTTTCAGTCAATCAGTCCTCTAATTAGTAATCTAATTAGGGAATTGCAGCGAAAACCCGCATACACACCGGCCCTTTGCGGATAAGATTGGCCACCTCTGGACTAGACTAAGGCTGACATATCAAGCCGGTAACCTTGTTTTATCCTAAGTCAGCAGAAAAGGCAACAAGTTATTAAAATGATCTAGGATAATGTTATACTATTACATGTTAAAAACTAAACAGTTTTTTTTTAAAGTTAGTTACATTTGTGCTATTTTCATGACTTTTAAACTTTATTTTTGATGATGGACCTTACACTTAATGACAGGGAAGTGTAAATTTTATGTTAAAACTTAGTGTTACGCTGAAACTATTTGCGTGGTGCATCAGATTGTTTTTTAGCGTTTTTGCACATCGATCATAGGGCCAGTTTACGTCCATGGTATGCTACGATCACACTCACACTTAGCTGATGCCACCCACTGCAGGAATACAAGGAACAGGTAAGGGTCAATCAATCAGTAAGCATTAAGCACACCAGTGAGCCAGAAACGGCATTTCGGTTCTCATGTATGTCTTGCACATATAATGTGAACTGACAATAAAAAATATCTTTGATCTTTCTTTGATCTTCGATCTTTCTTTAAGGACTCATGAGAAATAGGGATTATAGGACAAACCTAGATACAAATAAGGATAACATAGAACCAAGACACAAAACCAGAACTAATACAGACACACAAGAACAAACTAAACATGGGGCAACTACTAACTAAACTGTCCAATGTAGGTGACGGTAGGGAAGCATGGATACCAAGCTGCATGCTCAGCCCACTCAGCCACAAGGCGGCCCAAGGAACAAGGGAAACACTCAGGATAATGAAAGGTGCTAAACACAGAGAAAAGAACAGGATGGCCAGCAGTACCTGCTGCCCAAAATGGGAAACGGACAGACCAATCCTGACAGATGCGGGATAGTTTTCACTGATGAAATATGATTCAAATACATCTCTTTTATTCATGTTTCAATAACTTTGAATTTGGATAAGCAACAACGTTGTAAATGACAAAAATAGCTCTTGTTCCCTAATTTTGATCGCTATTGTATGCTGTCAAGCAGAGGTGTTATTTTTGTTGTTGCCCACCCAAATAATCCAATTGCCCAACCATGGAAGACATATTGTTGCCATTGTGGGCAACACCAAAAATGTTGCTTATCCTAAATATGGTATGCAAGCAAGGGAGTAGTTTAATTTTGAGGGCAATACAAAAATATACAATTTTAGAATCCAATTTTTGTAAGGGGGTCTCGGGCCATTTCCCCATGTAAAAGAAAACGTACTCTATGAAGGACAGCCACCCATAACAAGATCCAGGGAGCTGGGGGTTAAGGGCTTTGCTCAAGGACCCGCAGATGCAGATGCAGATGTGCTGAGGCTGGGCTGGAATCAGTGATCTTCTAATCACAGCCGAAGAAGCTTAGCCAATTGAAACACCACCATTTATGCTTGTCGCAATAAATCTGGGTCAGGCTTTCACTAATGTGATGTGATGAATATTTCATGATTGAATTAAAATGGACAAATATGCACATCCAGCTTGAAAAATGAACTGTCTTCAAAAATTTGACATTCGTAACATATGTATGTGTTTAAATATTCAGTAGCATTAACTTAATATTAACTTGATATTTAATATTTTGTTTTAATATGTAATTGTTTACTTACATTTGTATGGCAATATATCATTTTTAGTTTTATTTTGTGTTGTTCTGTTTCCTGTGTGCAAAGTATGGTGGGACATTTAAGTTGTAGTGGTGTTGCATGAGCCTTCATTTCTTCCGACTGGCTTCATAAGGGCATAATGGACCACTCCCCCCTCAGCCCTTGCTGCTTTGAGACACACTTCAATATGGCGACAGGTCTATGTCGCCTATAGGGGGGACCAGCCCTGCCTCACAATGACAGACATTAACAAAAACCAGTGATGGTGGTGGTCGATGTCACTTTGTTTGATTGTGTCTTAGGAAGAGGCATTGTTACTAAAGATAAATTATATGTCTTTTTGTTTCTGATTTAATTAAATGGGTGCCCTTGAATACTATTGTGATGTGCTTGGGGCAGTTTATTAATTGCTGCTTAGTTGTCAATTAAGAGATATAAATTATTGAATGCTTGCATGTGATTTCCACCTGTGGGGATCAGAAGGGGGTAATTTAAAAGCAGGGGAGATGGCAAAATGAGGAGGTGCAGCTTGGTGGTCTCTCGGGGGCAGTAAGGCCCTTGTTGGGGGTAGTTGGCATTGAAGTTAGGGTCAGATCCTTTTTAGTGTAGCCACCTACCTCGAAAATGGGAAAATGTTAAAACCGGGGATCCCCTCAGACATAATAAGGTGATATAAAGTGATATTTTACCTTATTGGGACCTCCCCTCATGATCTAGATCCCCTGAGGGGGAGTCTTGTTTATCAGAGGTAGGGGAATGATTTTAAAAATTAATTAATTTTAATTTAATGTGGGGGATGACAGACAGGGTGGTGTGCCTTATTTATCGTGTAAGATTCCATTGTCGTGTGTCATGATTTTTTTTTTTTTTTTAACCGAAGTGCACTTATTTGTATCTGGAATTTATCGCGTGTGTGGCGTTCTGCCCAGTGCCGTAACTGCCCCCCCAGCTCGAGTACGGTGGGAGCTTTGAATGTAAAGGAAATAAAAGGAATCGATTAATCTTTGTATCCGGTTATCGGCTGTAATTACTTGCCTTAAGTTACAAAATAACTAGTAGCGTCGCGGCAGCTCAAAATTTTGGGTTAATTATACTATATTTCCCATAGTATCATTTTTTCTTGGGGTTTCGGATAATTAATAAAATTTAAAACAAAGTAGATTTTTAACACTTAAACTTCTAGGCTTACGTAAGAACTTAACCAACTGTAAGCTGCATTTCAATGCGGAAACTGACGCTTCGTACCATCAGCGCTGTACTATAATTATATCAAACGAAGGGAACTGCTCGATCTGAACTCGCTTAGACTTTCCGGCGGCATCGCTTCTATCGTTACCATCGAGTGAATTCAGGATGAATTCATTTTATCAGATTTTTGTTTTCCTGCCAGGTAAGTAAACGTTTTACATCAATGTGGGCAAATTATCACAAGAGAAAATATACAGTACGTAATATGCATAAACATCTTGTTCTACTAGAATCCGATGTGCTGTAACGGGTTACAGTTTACTTTCTATTTGAAATTCGAATGGATATTTGAGATGTTTCTATCGTACATGAAACCCAAGTATGTTTCTCCTTTCTGTTTTTAATTAACGGAGGGCTGCGGTTTGCACTGGCGTCGAAGATCAAAGAAGTGCGGGGATATGTAGGAGGACAAGTGGACATCGACTGTCCGTATCCAGACGATTACATACACGTTGCCAAGTACTGGTGTCGCCATCCCTGTAACGATGTTCTCGTTAAATCTGAGAAGGCAGACATCGTCATTTCCAAAGGAAGATTTTCTCTGTACGACAATCCTAACGGACGGTCATTCAGGGTCACCATAAAAAAACTGACTCTGAAGGACGCTGGGGTGTATTACTGTGGAATAGAGAGATGGTGGAGGGACAAACTCAGAAAAGTTCATGTCAATGTCAGTGAAGGTATGTAATCTTTAAGTTGTCTGATATCTTCTTACATTTGTATTTGCTTGATTTAATGTAACTGATATAATGTAGTTGTTATAATCTGCACCATATGCACTGAACAGCTTTACTGTATTTGTCTAAACTCAGCTTCTCCAGCTTCTACAGTTGTTCCCCAAACTGATCCAACAATGAGGCTGTTAACTCTGCCGGACCGATCCATGTTGGTCACACAGCGCCATGTCACTCAGCTCTCCACAGGTGCGTTACATGGCCACGGTGGGCTGGGGCCAGATTTCTTTGCCTGATTTAAGTGAACAGCGTGTTCAGATATCCTGGCTCAGACAGAACAGGTTGCTAGCCTTCCTATTTTTTACAACTTCCTTTGAACCCATTTTGTGTCTTAAGATCCTACTGCTACCATCATGATTAACCTACAGAACGTTACTGTGGAGAAAGCCAACCATTCCACAGGCCATCTGTCCATGGGTGAGTAGGGGCTTTACCACGTTTCCAGATTGCTTGTAGTACTTTTCCCTTAGTGTTTCTTGCCTGAATGATGCCTATCCAGAGTTTGAGTGAGGTGGTAATGTGTTGTCGTGTTTGTTTGTTACATTTTTTCTTTTCTTCCTCTACTGCCAGTTACCTCTGTCAATAATATTTTAACACTGTAATCGTCAGATAGTAGCAAAACATGGAGGTGACAATGTAGTCATGTGGCTTTGGCGCAGGGCTGGACTAGGATTAAAATTCAGCTCCCTCACATTTCATAATTATTTGTTTGGACTCCCCCACATTTAACATAAAATATTAGTTTTATGCCAGTGTCCCCCCACATTCAAAATGCTTCTGACGCCCTTGACTTTGGGGTTTCCTATGGCCCCAAAATTTGGTGAGTAGGGGGTCCTCCACAATAATTTTTACCCTGTTGACGGAAAAAGGCTCTGTCTGCCAGATGAGCAGTCGTTCAGCCCTGATTTGGCGGCAGAAGCTGCTCTACAGGTGTGAGACATGAGGATGGTGTTTGTGTCAGTAATCAGTGCTTTCTTTTTTCACACTATTAAGCTTTTTTTAAAGTATAAAAATAAAACACTAACAAAAGTTGGAATATAACCTTGCTGAATCAATTCTTGTAAATACAGTACAGTAAGTTTATCCTCACTCATTGTTTATCAAAGCCCTGATTGAATCCTTTGTGTGTAATACACAGTACCCACACACTGTGCAATTAAATTGTTATTTTATTCCTCAATATTTTCAAACTAATTGTATGTGATAATGTGTAAATTTGACAGATTTAGTGTCTATTAAAAAGGACAAGTTAGACAAGACCTCTGCTATGTAAGTCACTGGGATCACTGAAGCGGGTTTTGCTAACTCTGCAGTGGGCTGTCTTTTGCACATGTGTACTGGAGGCAGAGTTTTGCTTAGAGAGTTTAGCTCAGCTTGCAGAAATGCACTGTTACAGAGAGGTAGTGGGGCCCATGTGGGCCCTGGTTTATGCACTGAGATTTCAGTGAAACATGCACCTATTTACTTCAGTATAGTTGTAATAATGTCTGGATTTTACTTAAGATAAAAGTTCTAGCGGCTAAATAATATGCCATGTTGTTTTAGAATTTGCGGTCGTTTAGAGCTTGTCAGGTGTGACAACTTCCTGTGGGTAAAGCTGTATAATGCATACAGATGCTTTCTTCCTTTCTAGCAGTTATGATATGAAATAGCATTGAGGCTGAAGTAACTGCCTCTGTGTTAATGGCAGAATGAGAGTCTCTTTTATCATTAGCATGGTTTGCTGGGGCAAAACATAATCTAATTAAACCAAACCTGACATTTTCTAAACAGATAAACTTGTTAGTAGTACAGCTCTGCTTGGATCAACCTTTGGGCTGCTGATGTGCTTCCTGCTGGTGTCACTGGCTTATCTTACAAAACGATTAACGTCAAAGTCACAAGGTATGTTTCCAATCATGATCATTTATACACCACCTATTCTAAAGAGAATTCATATACTTTATAAGCTTGCTCTGTAATTCGCTTAATATGACATTAGTGGCACTTTGTTGTGGTGTTTTGTTTATAATTTTATTATATTTAATAATTACTGCTAACTGCCCATCAACATTTTCTGACACTGATTTTGCATTTGTGCACAATTTCATTTCAACAAAAGAATGAGATATACCTTATACTTTTGACCATAAGGGGAATTTATTGAAAAAATAATGACACCAGTGGATTTTCTTTAAAATTAACAAACTTTTATATTTGTAGAACCAAATCCTTTGGATGTAGCTGTCCCTGTTCACAATGTACAGGTAAACCATTTTTATAAAATTTGATTAAAGGGGATATGTCAGTTTAATGTGAAATGTATTCCCTTTGAATATGTTTGAATAATTGAGTGTCACATTGGAACCATCATTTATTTAAAGATGACTAACTAGCCACTAGTTAACATCCTGTGTTTGTTTGAGGTTCATTATAAACACTAATCCGCTCCTGTGTTTCTGTTTCTCCTCTCATACCCTGTCTATACTCACACATTCTTAGAAACCTGTAAATGCCCCCCACCCACAGTCTAAGATTCCCTAACCTAGCTAATCCTATCCTATCCATGCTAACAGTCACACTCTGTCATTCAGGATGGAGCAGACCTTGGCCATGTCTATGATGAAGTTGCATTGCATGACCCTGCTGATCTTCCCCAGATGGATTATCCTGAAATCTACCACATGCTTTCATTAGCTGTTTCTCACCTAGAAATGATGGAAAACTCCCTCTACTCTCTGGCTGATTCCTGACTGGCTGCAGCAAATTAACCATTTTGTTGCTGCTTGTGTGAGCTGCTGGCTATGTGTTGTATTCTATCTGCTGTGTGTGTGCTTTGTAGTATCGTGTGCAGGTATACACACAACCAATAGAGCAGGGGTGCCCAATACATAGATTGCTGAACTTAAGAAAGGGTATAAAAATGAATGGGGGAGCTGGACCAAGTAAGAAGCCAAAAACCTACTACTTCCATACGGACTTTTTCTCAGTGTCATATTTGAAGTGCGTTTGCCAGTCATCCATTACTATTCCAAAGAAGGGAAATGTGAAGCGGCATTTTCAGACTGTTCATAAAATCTACGACATTAACTTCCCTCCAAAAAGAGAAAGGTGAAGGAACTAAAATCCCAGTTATCCCAAAGGGAAATTAATAATATTAATAATAATAATAATAAAGAATACTCAATATATCTATAAATAAATATATGTTTTGCATTTTTATAATAGGTAGATCCTTTTGACTTGTTAATTTATAAGTATTTTGCAAGCTGAAAAAATGTGGGCAGCCCTGCACTAGAGGGTACTCTCTCCAAAAACTGAAAGGTCAACAGTTTGGCCACTGCGTGGTTATCTGTTTGGTAACCTGATGTTTGTTACCCTGAAAAAACAATTTATTTTAGATGTATACAGTCTTTGTTTTTTATTTCAGTTCCAGATTTAGAAAATACTGTAGACCGAGGCGTTGCAGGAGCAGAGAAACACATGGAGACTTGCTTGCGGGGGAAAATAGCCTCTTTATTTGCAGTCCTTAAAAGGACTGTTACTGGCACCCAATGAGCACCAACCAAATACACAGACGGTGATCACATGGTTGTCAAATACACGCGACAATAGGGAAATGCTACACTGGTGGTACACTGTGTGCTGGTGCTACACTGCGCCTTTCTCAGAGGTTGACTGTGCTGGTGATCACCACCCCCAGTCCCCACCTCAGTTCCGATGCGAGTCCCAGGGGTCTGCTAGCAGCTGACGGTACGTCGCCTCCGATGATGGGGCAGGTTGCTCCCCGAGCGCTGGCGTGGCTAGCTGCTGACCGGTGCTGGCATGTCAGATCCCTACCAGCGCCGACCCTTCTTCCGTGCCTTAAGGGGTCCCAGCACAGCTTCCAGGGGGTCCACACCCAGCGCTCTCCCACTCCCACAGCCAGGCTCTCTTCTCCAGGGACAGCCAGCGCAAGGGACTGCTGGAGAGCAGCCCCCTCCTGCCCCGGCCCTTATTTCTACCCCGCTTAGGAGGGCCCTGGTATTGTGGGGCAGGCTGGACCTGCCGCGGAGCCTCCTGCTTGCAGGGTTAGGTGGCCCTACACAGCAGCTCCTGGTCCAGGGGCTCATGTAGCCCCTTGTCCTGCTCCGGTCGGGCCGCCAGCTTGCCACGCTCCAGGGCCAGCTGGGCCTCCAGAGCACGGCAGGCCTCCACCTGGACACGCAGCGCGACCTCTGCCTCTAGCAGCCCCTGGTGTTTCTCAGCCAGCTGGGCCTCCTAACTGTGACACGCCTCTTTCTGGCTAAGCAGCACCATCTCGCGGCCATGCAGCGCTGCCTCCGCTGCCTTGGCCAGGCACTTCTGGTGGTCGTGCTCCTTCTCCCAGCTGGCCAACTCACTGCGCAGCCGCTCCAGCTCCTGCTGCTCCTGCTCCACGGACTCCCATAGCCACTCCCGGTCATGATGGTCCCACTCCCGCTGATCGTCAAGCTCGTGGGGCTCTTCAGCGAGCTGGGCCTCCCAGCTGCAGCACACCTCTTTCCGCTCCAACAGAGCAGCCTCCACCCACTGCCTCTGCTGGTAGAGCTCGCAGCCGGAGTCGCACCGCAGCTTCACGTCACTGACGAGTGTGGAGCCCTTGACAACCAGTGAGCGGCTAGAGTCCGCTGTGGTGCCCTCCTCGGTCACGACGTTGTCTCTGCCAAGGTTTTGGCGGGCAGGCAGGAGCGGCTTCAGGGCGCGGTGTGTGGGTCTGGTGCATCCTGGATGGCTTGGAGGTCTTTCCCCGGTGTCCCCTGCTCGTCTGCTGGGGGCTCAGGTGCGAGCTTCCGGGCAGTGGCAAGCCCGGTGCCCTCCTCTCCCGCAGCACCAGCAGACGAGCTTCGCGACTCCCATGGAGTGCCGTCACTTCTCTGCTGCCAAGCTGGAGCAAGTTTGCCAGATGATGGTGATCAGTGTGCTCCAGCTGTGCCAACGGGATCGCTTCCGGGATCCCACTTCTGACACCAGTGTGGCGACGGGCAGACCAAGGCATTGCGGGAGCAGAGAAAGACATGGAGACTTGCTTGCCGGGGAAAACACGCTCTTTATTCGCAGTCCTTAAAAGGACTGTTACTGGCACCCAATGAGCAACAACCAAATACACAGATGGCAAATACAAGGTTGTCAGATGCTGAACTGCAAGAACTGCAAGGTACACACAAGACACGGGCAAACACGCGCAACAATAGGGAAATGCAACCATTAACATTAACAACAACAATACAACAAGGGGTATTTACAAATCCACGCAGGGCATGCTGGGACATGCACCCTGCTGGTGCTACAATATACTATTAAAAGCATGGGTGGGCCAGTGGTAATACTTATGGTGAAAATAAAGGTCTTGTATTTATTAAATTCTCTTTGGTGATATCATTAATACACACTTCACAGTAAAATAAAGGTAGTAAATTTTACCATGCTGGGGATAGGGGGTGCTGGGGGGGCCCATGGAGTTTTCTGAATAAGGCCCCCAGAGTCCTTGACAATAATTGAGTTGGATCAGGTTAGTTTTTGATTGCAATGAACAGCACTGGGACATCATGCTCATACTATCCTGCAGTCCTGGACATAATGGCTGGTACCTGCACTTCCTTTGTCATCATCTCCTCCATCACCTGCTCTCTTTTACACCCAAAGGTGAGGTGGGTCTGCCTGAAACTTTTAATCTCCTAAGAAATGAAGACATTTCCACTTAATCAATACACATATGCTGTATACTTGGAAGCAAGAGGGTTGTGTTTGTTTAGTATGGAAAACATTTGTTCATTGTTTTTAGAAGCATGTTTCTCAGAAGTATGACGACCGAGTGTCATTAAAATATATCTTGAATTTTTAAACTTTTATTAACATAATTTTTCAGTTTATATTAGTGATTTTTAATGATTTACTGAGAACCAAAACAATGTATCTATATCTACAACTAATATTCTTAGCTACAGTTGGATTGAATGAAATAAACCATACTGGTATCTTTTTAACGTTTTAAAAAGTGGTCAGTTCTCGATGAAGGGATCGGACATATTTATTCTATTGACTGGGTATTTACCGCAAGAAATCCACTGTGCTGAATTGCGCGATGAGCTCAGGTTACTTGTCTGTGCTGCTCATTTAAGTAATGGTGCTACACAGTCGTGTGGCTCCCAGTCCAGGAGAGCAGAGCTAAAAGTCACATGGGCAAGTTGTCACACAGCAATTTGCCGCAATAACAATTCCTCCTGCAGCACTGCATGTTCCATTTCTTATGTGGGGAACCAGGACACATTGCCCCCAACTGCTGTAAGGGGGGCTGCCACCCACAATGCATGCTAATCTAAACCTTGCAACAGCACCCAGAGTGGGCCAGCTTGGTGAGGCTAGCGGCCTGTGCATCGACTGCCTGGTGCACGGGACACCCTACTGAGCCCTAGTGACACTGGGTCTACCTTCACCCTGATCTGCCCAGGTGTGAGTTGTGGCAGCACAGCAGTCAGGACGATGCTCAAGACTCTGCTAAAATCATTCCCTGACATCTTCATCACCAGTACCGAAGTTTTCCAACTCACTTCCCTGGTACAGCACAACACTGACATGAGAGACGTCCCGCCCATCAGTCTGCATCCCGATCGACTGCTCCTGGTGAAGCGACAAGCAGCAGAGCAGCAGATCCGGGAGATAGCAGCGGTGGGAGTAATCAAGCCATCTGATAGCCTGTAGGTGGCTCCAGCAGTCCTCGTCACCGAGAAGGACGCAGAGCGGTGTTTCCATGTTTACTACTGACAGCTGAACATGTGACAAGGAAGGACTCCTGTGTGCTGCCACGCATCAACGATGTGCTGGTGTTACCACCCTGAATAGAGGGGAGAGGAAAAAAACGAAAAATCACCAGTGATGTTTCCTCTTCAAAAACTTTTACTGAATGAGGAACATGCTTGTGATCTCCCCCTAGTGTATCAATCAGGCATTAAACTAAATAACTAAAACTTTGTAATAGATATAAAAAAACAATTCTGCTTCTATTTTTTCAACATTTTAACATGCACCTTTTTATAGTTATTCAGTCCAACAACCTTTAGAAAGGCAATTTTAATCAAAATACTAATTTTTAATATACCACATGCTCCCCTGGAAAATGGTCTTTAACTGCATGAATAACTGGTTTTCAAACTCACCCCCTTGGTCATGGTGGATGTGGGCTGGAAATCCAAACTTCAGGGCAAAGTCGTTAAAGATGAGATGAGCAGCTGTCTTCCCAGACTTGGAAGTAGTAGCATACGCTTGGGTGAAACGAGTAAAGTGGTCGACAACAACAAGTATATACTCATATCCACCCTTACACTGGTCAAGATGCAGAAAATCAATAGACGGCAATTCAAATGGCTGTGTTCTTATCACATTGGTAAGTGGAGCTCACGTGTCACAGCAAGGCTTCTTCTGTTTAAGACAGGTACAAGCTTTAGTCACATAATGTTCTACATCTGACTGCATGTAGGGCCAAAAGAAGCGATCACGAATGAGAGACAGTGTGCGGTCAAGGCCCTGATGTCCCATGTTATTGT
>JAODJU010000130.1:26461817-26477764 GCA_026776725.1 Gnathonemus echidnorhynchus | reverse complement strand
TGATTGGGATTAGGGTTTTTCCCATAGAAATGAATGGACGGTCCCCATTTAGATAGGAAGACCAACTTGTGTGTGTGACTCAATGCCTTCACAATGTGATAAAAACCTGTTATTTTGACATTGGGGGTGACTATTTTTTCGGTTACAAAGGGAAATTAAATTTTATTAAAATCTGTGACTGCAATCAAACAAACTAAAAATGTCAAAGGTCTTGTATTTTGTTTGGTTACTTATGGTTAAGGTTAGGGCTGGGTAAAGCTTAGGGTTATCATAGGATTAGGGTTGTGGCCATAGAAATGAATGGAGAGTCCCCACAATGATAGTAGTATATGAAGTGTGTGTGTGGGATTTCCACACTGCAGCGATGCGTCACAGGGGAAGCTAGCCCAGGGCAGCCTCTTCTCTTTCCAGATCTGTTCCGCTTCTCGCTGATGCAGGGAACTGGAGCGTCACTAATGGGATTAAGACCCTCAGCTCTCACTGGCCACCACGCCGGGCTGGCGAGACTAGTGTTTCAAGGGAGAGTAGGGTCTGGCAGATCGCTTGGGGCCCACTCTTACCTACCAGAGTCCAGCTGGCAGCCCATAGAGCTATATTTAACCTAGCTATGGATGCTAGCTATGCAAGACTTAGAAATGACCAAATTCACAAAATGGCCAACAAGGGACAGAGACTCCTCAATGCCAGTGTTGACCTGCATCCAGTGCCACGCTATTCTCTGTTTTTCACTTGTTAGCGGAGCCGTCTGCTGGAGAAAGCACCAAAGCAGTGAGTGTTTATCAAGCTTAGAACGGTGACATAAGCAACACTACTTCAATGTCTGAAATTCTGTTGTCCATCAGCTCGGTTGTAGTTAACTGTTAGCAAATAATCAGTATCTCTAATTTTCCAGTCACCATATAAGCGTGAAATCTGCACACTATAATGTGTCGTCTCTCCCTTTAGAATGCTGTAATGAAGAACTATTTTGTCAGCCTTCTGAATTCCTACCGCAGTAAACAATAAGGGAATGAAGCACTAAAGTGATGTGCTGCAGAATACTGGGAGCCTGCTTCCGAGACTTCAACAAGCGAAGATTCCAGACTCAGACTCCTTTCTCCTTTTATAGCATCATGACAGAAGAATAGTTTTTTATGGTGAAACAGCCATGAACTCCAGTTTCCAAGATATTATGTTTTACTGTTATTATAAAAACCTAATGTTTATTGGCACATTTATTTAAAGATATGGGACTCCTTCATTTGGTTATGTGAAAATGTCTCTTTGAATGGCATGGATTTGATCTAATTCTGGTGAATACTATTAACTTTTCACATCACAGAGATCAATAGTAATATATTTTATAAGGTCCATAAATATTTTTGTTTTCATATCATAAAGACATTGATTTCATGTAATAGTATTTTTTCTCCCAAGTGTTTTTATTTTGTATTTGAAGTCACAGGGCTAGCACATTTCCCATAATATATTGTCATTTTTTTGCATAATGCTTTTATAGAAAAAAACAGGAAAATAATTGATTTGTATTGATGTCTTGAGGCTGAAATATATTATACTAAAACTCAAATGTTGTGTGTGTGTTTCTGTTACAATACCTTTTCACATTTTATGGGTAAATTTAAATATTTATTGCATATAAATTAGTGCATATTAAGGAATGAAAGGGAAACTTGCTGTTGACACTGTTTACTTGATGTGGTGTGCATTTGCATGCTAAACTGCATGTTTGCATTTGTAGGATTTTACATCCCCATAATAACTAGAAGCTGAGTAACCATTTATTTTTAAACATTTATCTTTCTGAAAATTATGCTCAATTTTTCAAACACAATAAGTAAATTATGAGGAAGCTCAACGATTCTTGAAAGATCAGCACATTTTATTAATGTTAGGTTTGTGATTGCTACTTGCAAAGCAGTACCATCTTTAATATTTACAATATGCCTATGTTAATTCCAGTTAACTTAAGAGGTAGTTTGCATTATTTCCATTAGGTGGCAGTATACACCAACTCCAGTTTGAGCAGGATCACATACGCAGCTTTTCTGTTTGGAAGCATTTGAATCAAGTGTGTGTCCCAAATTGGGAGGGGGAGTGCACTGACGTAAAGGGTGTGACAACCACCCAGGCCTGTATTAGTTTAATACATCTTCACGTGAATGTTACTAATTTGGGCCCTGGATCTCAGGAGACAAAACATCAACAATGTCGGACTGAAATTCTGCCACTAGCACTCATCGTTAAACCCTGGGTGGCAGGGTGGCTCCGTGGCTAGGACTCCTACCACATGCCTCTAGGACGGGGGGGGGGGGGAGGGGGGGCGTTCTCCCTGTGCTGTATAGTTTTCTCCCACAGTCCAAAAATGTGCAGTTAAGCTACTTTGCATCTCAGAATTGGCCGTAGTGTGTAATTGTAACTATCTGAGCTCTATGATGAGCTGGCGTCCCATGTAGAGTATACCTGCCTTGTTTACTGTTGTGTGTAGGATAGGCTTCTGTCTTCCCATGACCCTGAACAGGATAGGCAGTTGAAAGATGCATCCTAATGCCAGACATGTATAGTCATATGAGGGAATTACTTTTGGATTAAAAAATGGATTTGATCCTGAGAGGGTGTTGAGATGCCTCATTGAAGAGCAGGTATGGATTGTAAAAGAACGTGGGTGGCTTTGAAGCTCAGTTGGGTTTGCCTTTGGGGTTTCCTGTGGGTTTCAGTATTGCTGGGGGCTGTGGCATACAGTGGCTGTGGTTGTCTTCATTTCCTCCTGTTTGCATTTGCAGGAGCTGTGGCATACAGGCATGTGTCTGGGATTTAAATGACCTGGAATCCACATATCTCTATGAGTGGAGAGTTGAAGTGGATGTGTTGAGTGAGCACGCTTGTGTGAACAAGAAGTATCTGCAGCAGCGGCTTCTCCAGAGGATCAGGCCACATGAACCTCATATGTGATAGGACCACAAGTGCTTGAAAGGCACAGTGAATGCCTGCTCGACAGAAGTGCTTGCAACAGAGGCTGAGTGTGTTGTAAAGCAGCTGCTGAAACCTCTGGTTGTGCATTCAGCAGCAACTGGTACTATCACTGGGAGATCAGGTTACCAAGGAAGACCCGGGTATAGGCCTTTAGGCCACACCCCCATTGGGAGTGCTGTTAGATCACATGCTTAAGTAAGATCTATTTTAAAAAAGAAAAAAATATTTTTAAAATGTGTTCTCATTGTTTCAGTTGAACCATCGCATGAACTTTCCCTGACAGACTCACAGGGAAATTGCAGTGCATTTCTGCTTTTTTGCACCTTTTCAGACCAAATATACTGTAGTGTTCTCATTTAATTCCCTTAAGCCATGAAAAACTGCATCTTTGGGTTGACAGCCTATGCACTTCCAGTTTTGCATAAAGTGACACTGCAGAAAATGATTGTGCATAAACAGTGAATGTGGTGGCCCTCTTACTTCATGCTTATGGGGTGGGAATTCTAACTGCCTTCCTGCTGTGTGTGTGGAATCCACATGATCTCTCTGTATTCCATGGGTTTCTTTCAGGTATTCAGCTTGACGTCTCCAAAGCCTGTGTGCCTTGCAGTGGATTGGCATCCCATTAGGTGTGTGTGTATGTGTGGATTATGTTTATACTACATTGTGGTGACCAACTATCCCCCACAATAAAAACCTGGGTTTTTTAACGCTGTGGGGACCTTATTTCAGGTCCCATGACGATCTGTGAATGCAGTCAAAAAAGGAAAAACGCCAAAAGTCTTGTATTTTGTTTGGTTACTTATGGTTAAGGTTAGGGCTGGGTAGGGGTTAAGGTCGTCATGTCGGTGTTAGAGCTTTCCCCATAGAAATGAATGGAGAGTCCCCACAAAGATGTAATTACACACCTGTGTGTGTGTGTGTATATATATGTGTGTATATATACATGGTAAATAGTGATCTTTACCTTTGTCAAAAACATGTTGGTTGGAAAATATTTCCATTTTTCCCTTATCATATAGATTCAGAAGCTGAGCTAATGGTCTAAGAAGACTTAGCTTCAAAGGACACCTATTAGATGTCCATCAGAGTTCAATGTTCAATGTTGAATCAATGTTCAGCTGAAGATTGTCAGAAGGTCTGAAAAGAATGATACTATCCACAACCGATGATATTAA
The DNA here is from genome assembly GCA_026776725.1 of Gnathonemus echidnorhynchus. NCBI lineage: Eukaryota > Metazoa > Chordata > Actinopteri > Osteoglossiformes > Mormyridae > Gnathonemus > Gnathonemus echidnorhynchus. The sequence goes on along the minus strand of JAODJU010000130.1, from coordinate 26,473,616 downwards.
TTTATTATTATACTGGACCATCTTTTGTCTTTCATTTACCTAGCTACAAAAAAGCAGTTTTATGCAATGGATGATCCAGCATAACAAAGAAGAGTCTGTTATATATGTATGTGATAAATGTTATTAATATTGGATTACTCTGAAGTTGTGAAAGATTCAGAGAAATACTGGAAAATCATTCTCTCTAACATAATTTTACCCTTTTCTGTCTTGTGAGGAAAATGGCGAGTAGCTGCGAGAGAACAGTAGCAATAATAACATCAGCACGATATTGTGGCCTTCTAATGGATATAGAGGGCATACAAAATCAATATGGAATTGCCCTGAGGCGGAAGGATTTCAGAACGTCTGCAATGTGATCCATTTGAACTTAACTGGGGGCAGGGTATGACAGTTATCAAATGCCTTTAGTGCTACCATTGAATTAGTGAAGTTCCACACTGCGACTGACAGGGACTGATTTTCACAGCTTGCGTCTCTGCTATTGTCGCTCAGCTCAGTGGAATGCAGCAAAAGACTTCCTTTGGACATAAGATACTAGACACGGGTCTAGCTCTGACTTACTGGCACTGGATAGTGGTGTACAAAGCACTCTGGGCTCCATTAATGAAATGTGGAAGCAGAATGATTACTATCCATCCGTCCATCCATCCACTCCCCCACCCTTTTTCCATGATTACTTATCTAATGCTGCTTATTCATGGTGAGGCTGGAGGCTGTTCTAGGATGCAGAAGCCAGCCCGTCTCAATGTACACACTCACACACTACATAGTGCTATTCGTGTTATTGTTATTGGCATCATACGTGCAAATATGGCATCCCACAGGCTGCGGCCTATTTCTGTTCTCTCTAGTTAGCTAACGTGCAGTGTGCTCTTTCTAGCTCCCAAAGTTACATCCTGGGTTTTTGGATGTTCCTCAAACTTAGCTTACAATCTATTTACAAGTCTTCATTTTGACTAATGCAGTCTTCAAGAAGAGCAGAGATTCTGGTCTCTTGTCATCCTGCTGTGGTTCTCTCTGTCTCTTTCAGTCTGGCCTCTCGCTGTGATCAGAGGAGGTGTGTTCAGAAAGGGGATGTCGCTCACTTCCATCTTCCCTCCTTCAGCACACTGGTAATTATTGCTGATTGAATGGGAGGTAAGACCTTCATTTATAGTCTAAAGGTTTTACTCAGATTGTCCATTTATTTCTGCAAGCATATCATGGTGCTTGTTAGACTAAGGCATCATAGCTTTATGAACAAGAACACAAACCTTTAATGAAACAAAAATGCTCTTTATCTGTAGTCCTTAAAAGGATAAAAAACAAGTAAGACCACACGAGTAACACAGTGAGGTCTGATGCCGGACAGTAAGGTGCACACACACAGTGGGGAGTTACACAATGGCTAGAAACACGCGAGGTTGGAACAGGACAAGGGTACACACGACGGTTGGGAATACAGCACAAGTATTTACAATAACACACACACAAGGACTATTTACAAGCCTTGCGGAGCATGCTGGGAAATGCTAATGAGTCCCGCTATGCAGAGTCATCTCGCCGGCACTACAGTATGTAGAAAATATGAATTAAACATAATGACAAACACAAAGCATGACTAAATATAACTAATAATGGAAAATTTCCATATAAAGACATTTCCCTTGGCTACTGCTTCTTGTTACATGTCATGCATTCTTGGAGACGTATTAGCATATTACTAAATTAATTATATGTATATATTTTTTTTAAAACCTTTTATTTTAGCAATGATTACCTAGACCACACCTTATCTGTGATCCAATGCATGGATTCCTGAATGATTTTTTTTTTTGTGTGTGTGTGTTTTATCTGAAACGATCCCCTTTTCATTAATTTTGATCCATTGTGGCATTTCTGGTCCATTAACCAGCTGTACGTTTGTCATCTCGGCTACATGTATCCTTGGAGATAATTCTGCCACCTACGATCCAGGCCTTTCTGAAATTTTAATTTACCGCCTTAATTTGGGGCATAGTGTGTTTCTCCCAGAGCATACACTAATTACAGACATTGTCTGCCGTGGCAGTGATAAACCACACTGTAGTTTTATAGCGACCAAAGTGGCACCACAGCAAAGCCATGACAGGCATATGATTTCTAAGTGGCTTTTTTAATTGCACCAATAAAATCCAAGCATGTGAACATATATTAAGGGTCTGGACATTATTACAGTCAACAGGAGCCCAAAGTGATCATAGAAAGAAACATCTAAATGGCTAAGCGATATGAATGTGATGTCTGGCCAGTTGGCGTTGTTGTATTGGCAATGTGTGTTTCTTTGCTTTGTAATGGGACTTTTACACTGAAAATTGACAAACCTGGAACAAAAAGTTCCTGAACCTGAAACTAAGTGCAATTCATCAGAGAAATCCATTAGGAAAACTTGTACGAAAAATACAGTGGGGGAACTGAAGATCTTAAAATGATCATTATATTGTTAAATTTATCACAGATGATGCTGAAATTCATTATAAATTAGTATATGAATATTGACTATCCCTGTGAAGTCAATCCTGCAACTGGATCAGATTAGATTCTGTGGAACGACCCTGCCGTGCCCTTCCTTGGTTTTCCCTGTTAAAACCAATCAGAAACCAATATATTGCATACATAGGGGAAAATAGATGCAGAATAAAAGGATATCTGATACACACCCACTCCGCCTTCCCCACCTCTAATACAGAGGAGGACATATTTCTGGAGTAACATCACCCTGAATCGATAAAGCGATTAGAGAGTACACATACATAATGCTGTAATGGCCCGGTGTCTAATGCATTTCCGGAGCGGCGGTGCGTTCGATCCTGCTGGGGAGGGGCCCTGACAGCTGGGAGTGGGGGATTAGCGTGACCTACAGGGAACTTTCCATTAGTTCCTGCGCATGACTGGATCTGTACCACTGGGGATTCCTGCCGGTGCTCAGGTGCTGCTCCGTTCCTTAATGGTGCGGCCACGCCCGCGGGCTGACTACACCTACGCTCCATTCTCAGCATCTGATGGCAGGTGTCTTTCATTGTGCAAACCATAACCATGTCAATTTGGTTGCAACATAGAATTAGTTCGATGTTTGGTGTATTAGCTATCTGTACTGGCACAGCAAAGCACTGCATTGTGAAACTGATTATTTGTATTATTACAGGTTTTTCTGTTCAGTTGCAAGGTAATGTGCAGCCCTAACCTAACATGCCGCTTAGTAATAAATAGCTCTCTTTAAAAAACTATGCAACCTAATTGTTAATATTAATATACATTTCAGGAATTGTATTTTTCAGTATTTGACCTTAGGACCTTGACTTTGAATTTGGGATAAGAATTTAAATCGGTGCTTCACCTGCTCCCATGTTCAGTGATTACAGTGTGATTCTTTTATGCAGCTGTAATTGTTCTCATAATCTATATGAGCAGTCTTATTCTATAATCTCTCTTCTAAATTTAACATGCCTTACATTTTATTTATTTGTTAAAATAACAGAAACGTTGAATTTATACTCTAGGTAGAATAGTAATGAATCTTTCCCTTGACTGGGACTGTTACTCTACCAGAACTATTTGCATCTGTAGCTGAGGTATAAGTGCCCAACGCCCCCATAATAAACGGTGAAGTGGGTGTTCTCTGCTCCCTTGCTTCGTATGGCTTCCTCAGCTTTCTTGCTTTTCCCAGGGGCTTCTCATATCAAGCAGTTCACAATAAGGCTGATTAAATGTGTTGCACAGGGAATTCATGCATGAATTATTAAAAATCCCAACTGTGCGTCCCTTATTGGTCATATTTAGTCTGCTGTGCACTTCGAGGCTCCTTGAATATCAGGTCCAAATTCCTCTTTACTTTCCTTTTCTTGAGCGTTAATAATGCTTTCCAATTTTCATTGAAGTTAATTAAAATTGGGCATGATAATAAAAGGAATCCGGAGCATATGGGTGTCGCAGTTTCCCATTTGGTGGCAATGAAAAGATCTGCTTTATTATGATTTTGTATTTTTTTATAACACTAATATTTAATTTAATATCAAATAAATTTTGGTATGTGTCTAATGAAGTGCCATTTCCCCCCCAAAGCCCCCCTCCCCGCCAATTTTAATTGCCTCCAATTGTGTGTCAGACTCAGCTGTCACCTCCAGACTGCCACAAGGCCAGCTGACACGGGATCCTCTGATCGCTTTGTCCCCATCAAGTCTGCTTTCTTTTCATAACGCCGATCGCATGTTACCTGCTAAGAGCTGGCAGCCAGCGACTTGCAGGTGGCCAGCCGGCTATGAATCCCAAAGCCAGGATACCCTAATCCATTATCCATCCATCTATGGCAATATTGGCATCAATAAATTGTTCAGATGCTAGGGAACCGTCAGGCATAGGCAATCTGTCACAAAGTCCAGATTTTAACTGTGTTTCGGGCAGAGGAAATCTGTGGCCTGGACTATGCTGAACGCCGAACAAAAGCATCAGTCCATCTGTGTATCTGTGTGTGTTCTGTGGTCATTGTGGCGGAGATCACGTTGTGGTGTCATTACCCCGGCTAGTCAAGCACTCTGTTATTTATGCATGGATTATTTATGTCAAAGGATGCCACACCACAAATCTGTTAAAATTAGCCCTCCTCGCCCGTTTTCTGGAGGCGCGATGACATGGTCGCCCGTGTTGTTGCTTTCCCCATTAGTGCTGGTCAACAGCTGCTCCCAGTAGACTGCTGACCTTCTGGGACTTCTTGTGGAGAGGTGTCATTTGCCTCAGTGGATGACCTCCCAGTGACTGACAGGATGATGGACAGGGCAGGGGGTGTTGAGAGAGGATTTTTTTCCCCCTCCCACCCAACTCTTGGCACTATGAACTTCACATAGTCAGAGTTGGATAGCCCTGACGTGCCCAGTCCTAGACAACGTCTTTTTCAGTGGAAATACTGGTGCCCCAGTGATATAAATCCTGCTACACTGGGGACAGCATCGTGTATATAAGTACAGTATGTGAGCATGGTAGATGAGGGGATAGTGGAAAAAACGAGATGAGGAGTATGAGAGGTGTAGAGCTATGAGAGCAGTAAGCAGAAATGACAGTCGGAACCCTGCGAGAAACCCGCTTACGGCCCTGTCTTCGTCCCTCTTGCATTTTACTGAGCTGCCACCTGAACTGTAATGAAAAGCAGACTTTAGATTTTGGATCCCATCCCACTGTAATTGCAGCATATTCACAGACTGCTGGTTGGGAATGTGAGCAAAATAAAAATGAGGTGATTTAAGAGGCAGGTGTCTTCTTCGAAAGTTAAAAAGGTGTCAAGTGTTTTTTTGTTTTTTTTTTTTACAGCCCCCCCACAAAGCGTGATTAGCCTTCTTTTAAATTGCTTCACTCCTAGAAGCTCTAATCCCTAGAGAGTCTTACAGGAACATTTAGGTAAAGTTGCAGCACTTCAGACAGATGCATACTATTTATAGTTCCCATGTAATTTCCTCATATTGCTGATTATTCCAAAAGGTTTACTCAGACAGGCTGGTGCTCATATTGCTGCAGAGGACAGAAGGTGCAGCCTGAGTTGTTGTGTTCTCTCTCCACTGTTCATGCAATGAGATTGACTTTGATGGATGGGTTCAGCTTTATTCCTTTCCTCACCCCTTTTGTCCCGTAGGGCTTAGCTGTCAGATATAATACAATAGTATTAACTTAGCTGCATCATTAACATTGACATTATTTTGCTAAAATGATTGTCACTTGATCGGCAACTTAATCAGATTACCGAGCTTTATTTTGCTCCCTTTTTTTGCAAGTAAATATTTTGCATTATTGCATGCAATTATTTCTGTCATTTTTCAGGAAATGCAACCACAGTCAGATCACCATTTTTTTCATTCACTAAGGTTTTCTTCATTAATGCTGACAATGTCACTGTTGTTAAAAGGGACAATGGATGTGTCTGGGTTTGACTCCCCCGTCCCCCCATTTATATACTGTTAAGGCCTCCTTCCTACAGTTTATTGACAAAAAAGTAATCGATTAAAACTATCTGCACCAGATCAACAAAATTTAAGCCACGTGCCTCTTCAAGTTTAATGAGTGCACCACTCCTATCATCCTGAGCTTTCTTGCTGACTAATGTCACTGGTATCACCCATTCGCTGAGCCAGGTAGTACAGTCTGCCCCATGCCACCTGTTCATGTTATGAAAGAGCCCCCTGTAGGTCGCTGGGAATATGGCAGGGCCGAGGCAGTGGGGTGTTCTGCTGAGCAAGGCGAAGTGGAATGGAGATGGGGGGCAGGGGATCATTCACACGTGGTGAATTCATTTGGGGGGGGGCATGGCTGCTACATTTGGCCAACTGGCAAAAGAACACAGAGCTTCCCGACCCCCTGGCAAAATGTGGTAGAAGCAGGGCCACAGCTTGAGAGGCCAAATCGAGCCGCAGCCGGCTGAATGACACGCCACCAACGGCGCCTGCCGGCCCCCGGCCTACTGGAGCGTGGTCACAGATGGACCGCTGCTCAAACCGATGGAGACAATGGAGCACCTCTGTAATATACCACAGCCACTGTGTCTGCATAAGTCCTCTCATTTACACTGGAAAAATTTGCTGTAAAACATACCCTTCTCAGCTCCTCTCTCTAGAGGTGGTATGTCCAACCCTTTACTGGATTATATCATTCCTTCATCTGGCCCTATTATACCCGTGATATTGGAATCTGACTTCTCTGTTCAAGTACAGAGAAGATATAACAGCCTTTTCCACCATCCCTTCTCCACCGGTCTCTGGGGCTTGGAGGTGACCCTTGAGGGTCTCAGTGAAACACATCCCCATCTTCCTCCTCTTCCACATCTTTGTCTTCCTCCAGCAAAAACTACAAACTAAGACTGACATGTTAGTTAAACAGGCCCTGTGGAATTCCAGGGCTCAAAATGTAAACCTTGTTATTTAATTTGTTATCGTAACAGAAGCCATTGCTATATGCCACATAATTAAAAGGAATACCATCTTGAAATAAAGGATTAATTGTTCTATGGAGTCCAGAGCTATAATTCTACCTTTATTCTACCTTTTCTTGCTTTGAAGTTATCGAAATTTGGATGGAAGGAGCTGGAAGGAGATGCATGATCATCGTGATGTCAAGACGGTTGTATCCCATTGGACATTTAATCCCAGCTGATAATACCAGCCCCAGTCCATCCCTTTCTCTCATTGGATATCGTCTCACATAAATAGAGACAGGCAAACTGGCACATTCTGCCGAACTGATCGAGATATATCTGTGGAAGCTGTCATATCAGCCACCAAGTGGTCAAAGAGACGGGCTCAAAGGGCACTGAGCCAGAGGTCAGGCCAAAGAGATGCCGGCCTCGCGTGGCTTGTGCATGAATGACAGATGACCTCGTTACCACCCCCCGTCCTCCATGCCCCCCACCATCGCACACCCTTCCTTCTCCAACAAGGCTGAATTGCAGCATTTTTCTTTAGGGCGGAACAAGGTGGTGGGCAGTGAGTTAATGGCCTAATTCGTAGCACCTACAGTGGCATTAGGAGAGTAAGGAATGTATCCTCATAGAACCGGCATCGGGTGGCACAATCAGGGCATAGAGATGCAGCTACCTTCTAGAAGCCAGAGAAAGGCAAACACTGCAGCCAGTCGGCCTCTGTCCCAAGTATGAGGCAGAGGCAGGAAAACAGCAGGGTTGATTATATTGCCTCACAATAGTGCATGCAGACGGTTTGTTCTGAAAAGGGCAAAGATCTGGCAGCTGCAGTATGAGCTACTTAGCATGTTGTTAGATACCTAGCATGTTACATTCTGGTGGCTTTTTGAAGGCTTGGATCAAACCAATCTATGACACAGGTGGACAGAATATTCACCACGCATTCCCCGGAGTCGTGCCAGCAGCACGGCAGAGGAGAATCCTGTCCTGTAAGACAGTCTCATTGATAGCAGATTTCTAATGGAAAGGACGTTTTTGCTTAGCTGCCCTGCCCATCCTACATAGATGCAGCCTGGCAGACGTAGAACTGCCATCTTGTTTGGCTCTGAGCCCTTCTTTGCAAAGTGTTCTAAAACTACACATGTGTAACACTGATCAGTAATGGATGCCAGGAGCATTGTGGTTAAGTAACTGGCTGCACTAACCAAAGGGATGGCTGCACTGCTTCCGAGCTGGACACACAACCTCAGTCTGATATCACAGAAATAACCTGCAATAAATGTTTCAGAGTCATAGTGAAAAAATGTCACAAGCATTCCATAAAAGCATCTGCAAAACATTTCTACTTGTTTAATTTTTCTGATTGGTCACATCATTAGTGGATTTATTTCAAAATGTTTCAAAACCTGTCCTTTTAGCTTGTTGTTTCAAAACTATTGGAGATGTATTAATATTCGTTTACAGCCGCCAATGTATCTTTCACCAGAATAATTTAGAGCCTTGATAGAATTACCCAAAAATATCTGTTTTTTTTTTTTTTTAAAACGAAGGTAGATTATTGCTTGGCATTTTTTCCCAAATGTTATATAATAGATAACACTGTCTAATTTCATTTATATAATGTTGCATGTAGGTCCCAAACCAGTTTAGAATGTTAATTGTCCTCTCATACCAAAATGTAATATTTAATCAATTTATGGTTAAGGAATGATGACTCAGCACCCCACAATCTTTTTTTTGTATGAATAATGAAATGACAGTCTGTCCGTCCCTCCTTCTAAGCCCTGACTATACAAACCATGTGTGAAAGTCGAAGGACGTGACCGACCAAACGGTTCAGCCAGATGGATCTGCCTGATGAACAGTGAAGCATTGCATTACATGTCTGAATATCCTGTATCCAGGTTTATAGCTCGGACCCAGCCTTGGCTGGATGCATGTGTTGGATGTAATGTAAGTATAACATAATGCATGACATGCAGTTTGAAAGCACGCCGCATTGGCCGACTAACCGTAATGCCGTAGCAGGCAAATAAACATTAAAATGTTGCTGGCTTCAGGTGCAGTCACTGCAGCTTCAGACTCTGCGGTGCAGATGGAGACTCTGCTGTGCAGCTTCAGAGACTCTGCTGTGCAGATGGAACTCAACTTGTATTTTTACGACGGCCTTCATTTAGAACTTTTAGTCTGGTTTGGGCTGGGTGGAGGGAAAGAGCCTTTGAAGACTGGAAGTGGAAATAAGAACTGTGTGCTGTGCTGAGCCTCTGTAACTCGGCTCTCTGGTAAACAGAGACACAAAAGGTTTTGCTGCAAATCACTGCACTACACTGAGGTATACTTTGCCGTTTTGCTGTGTTTATACAGTAACTTGTCGCCAGTAGCACGCAAGCATTATCTTTCATCATTAAGAATTTATTTTACTGACCCTATAAATAATGGACGGTTTGGACTTAGCCAAGTCCCAGTTGGAAATGTACACTAAATCAATCCCTACCCATGGCACTGGCAATACGCGAAATGAAGACCATTGCGAAGAGTAGCAAGCAGTTATTCCAATAGACATGAGCAAGTTCACAAATGTTCACCTTGGATAGAAGATGAATGATGTAACGTGACGCAATGTCACACAAAAAACGCGATTAGGGGCTCGCCGAGCCACGCTGATTGTGTGTGTGTTTATTTGGGCGTGTGCTTATGCAGCGGCGTTTCATGTTCGTTTGTCTTGGGAGATTATCTGTTGTGTTTGGATTTGCACCGGGGTGTTTGTAAGCATGGTTACCAGGACAACGCTTTGATGTGAGGCGCTTTAATCAGCGGTCACAGTTGAATTTAGAGCGGGGCCCGAGGGCCGTTAATGTGGGATGCCTTGCTATTTCCGAGGAAGTGGCAACACGGTAACTGGCATCAGCAGACACTGATGAACAGTGACTTCCATTCATTACACCCTCCCCAGCCCAACCCCTCACAGTTTGCTCGGATTCTACTAAACCGTAGCAGCACTGCTCCCAAGTTTCATCATCTGTACGCAGCACTATTAGGGCCATCATTTTGGGGGTAACAGGCATTCCAGGTCGGCTGGCGGCTTTGTGTTTAAAGCACCTGACTGGTGGTTGATAAGCTGCAGGTTCAAAGCCCAGCAATCCCAGGGGCCTCCCGTGAAATCTTCAAGCAATGTTGCGTGAAGTGGTTCAAGTTAACTTTACAGAGGTGATGTCACTTTGGATAAATGCATCAGTCAAGAACATGAGTAATTCACTGGGCAGTCACTGGGCAGGACTGCTTCAAATGAATAAGTAATTGTTTTGTAAGCAGACAACTGATGACCCTCACCTGCAGCTCCAGGTGATGATTGAGTGGATCCCGCTGGTCTTCAGTGAAATCAGGACGGCAGGTGGTCTGGTCTCTGCCTCAATTCTCCTTGCAGAGCACATGCCTCCACAGGTGTGTGACAGGATGATGGGGATACCCAGTCAGAGAGGAAACCAGTACCGCAGATTACCAGGCCGTATTCCTCCGGGAAGGGCTTCAGAGACAGCAACGAGAGACGTGGATACGGACGGCCTAACAAAAGACAAAACGGGGTGCTGCTCAACGCCTGCACTCTCAGTGTGTGATTAAGGCCCCGATTTGCATCTCATTTGCATTTTTTTAATTAACTGTGAAATGAAACTAGACATGACTAGAGGAAAGGCGGGTGGGTGTTGGTGGTTTAGCTTTTTTTTCAGCCTCATTATGGTTTTATTTTGAACTGAAATGTTTCCATGGTCTGCTGTTGTTGACTTACTGACAAACAAGTGAGCTCAACCAGGACGATGCATACAGTATATACGTACAGTATAGCATTAAACTCAGTTATTGATGTAATGTAACTATGGCAGGGAATCACAGATACCACAGGGAACAAAAATGCAGCTACATCCAGCTGTCACCAAAGATCCTTTCTAATCTGGTTTCATTAGATACTTCACATCTTCATATGCATGTGTTTTTTTTATTTAATAATTTACAGTTATGTCATCATTGGAACACATTTTCGCCTGATTGTATTGGCACCCACTGGAAATGTGTCTACGGTAACCAGATCTTAGATCTGTGGGCTGTAGCTCTGTGTTTACAGTATAAAATGGCATCAGGCTGGAACAGCACTGGAAGATTATTCACTTCTTCTCAGTCCTTGTCTTCCTATGGTGGTCTGTGCTCCTTTATTTGGTGTAGTAGACCAGTCTTAATCTTAATGGACTAGTCTTACTCTTAACTAAAAGAGAAGCAATCAAATCGATTCTTCCAAAAGATTAAGTCGTTGTGACGCAAAGCTGGCTGAATGCAAATATCGCCGTCTGTGTGTCACTCTGTGTGTCACTGCACGAAGACCCCTAGGGAACAGTCCCTTGCTCCACTGGTTCCTTGTGGTTTTTGTCTCGGAGAGGATGCGGTGAGATGGAACAGATATCCCCGGGTATACAGGGGATTCCCATCCAAAGCTCCAGTGTCACCTGACCTGATGGGATGTCAGTCCCAGGCCCTGTAAATGTTGCAGTGGGAACCCCCTGGGAGGCTGATCTGTGTGCAGTCAAGCGGCGTTTTGTGCGTTGCAATGCTAAATGTCATTTTGTTACAGAAATGTGATCTGCAAAGGGCACCAGGGCGTGATGAGGGCTCAGAAATCTTGCATTTTAGGCACGTAGGATGCATTTTTTTAGGGGTGGATATGGACCCCACCTGACACATTTGTTTATATATATATACACACACACACACACACACACACACACATACATACATACATACATACATATATATTGGAATATTGGTCAGCTGGGGTCTGCAGTGTGCGTTTGAATTATTAACATGGCAGGCAAATGAGGGTGCTGTAAACAACGCCC
>JAODJU010000130.1:26435702-26447499 GCA_026776725.1 Gnathonemus echidnorhynchus | reverse complement strand
TGAATTTTATGAAGGGGTACATAGTAGAATATCATCAATTCCAGGGTGTATCACTGCCCTGTACTTGGGATAGGCTCCAGACTCCCTGTGACCCTGTCCAGGAAGATGGATGGATGGATGGATGAATGGATGGATGGGGCACTGTAGTAAACATGCCCTCTCAGCCATGTCCTTCTCCACCCACATCCAGCCCAGCTAATTTCGTATGTGACATTTTCCTGGAGGATCAGGGACCACTGCTGATCACTTAAATCTAAGCCAACCATTCACGTTTGACTTCTGAGATTCAGATTGAGTTCTAGGTAATTTTTTTTTGAACTGGTTGGTTCGACTTTTAAGAAATTCGAGTTCTAATGAGTTTCTAGAACTGAGGTACCACTGTAATTCTTTTTCTAATATGAGTACAAGTTCAGTGGTTTGCAAAGAGGGGAGTCGCAACACACTGGTGGGGGGTCAGGACATAATTCCCACTATATGTGTATCGGATTTAATAACATTAAAAATCCGATCCTATCTGGATCCTATCTGAACCAAGCATTAAAAGACATGAATTACTGATGAAGTAATATAAATAATTTTGACCAAAGTATTAATTTATAAATGTATAAACCTACTGGGTATGACTGTTATTTTGGGGGTCATTGGCTGTAAAGTTTGGAAACTCAGGTACTAGATGTTATAAGGTGCACATGGGCGACTATTCATCCAACTACAAGCAGGGGTTCTAGGAACTGCGGGGGACAGGGGGGCATGTACCCCCCAAAATTTTATCTGGCTTCATCCGTCAGCCCCAAAAATAGACCTTTTTATTGAAATGATAAAGCTGCCTCCCCCAAAATCAAAGTGTCTCCTATGTCCTTGGCTGCAAGCAGATATTAATGTAGTGCTCACAGAAAGTCTTGGGATGCTTGCTTAATTCAGTAAAAATATTTGAAATTTATAACAAAAATAATGACTTTATTTGTTTATAAAAACTATATACTACATTAGAAACAATCAAGTGATTGTAAGTGAATCATTCAAGTCGTAATAAATTGAAACCCAAATACCCAAAGGAGAGCTGCTCTGAGTTAAAAAGCTCATTGATAAGCAGTCTAATTAGGTCCTTTTTAATTAGTAACACCTTTGCAATAACATAAAACACCAAACATTTATCTTCAGTATCCCTTTTTGTGCAAATGATTACAATTGCAATTAATAGCAAAATGGCAAACTGGCAAACAAAACTGAATGAATCTGTCAAAAAAATGACACTGACAAATAAAATGTCTGCACTGAACATATGTGCAGAAATGTTAAACATTTTTACAGAATTAAGCCAGTGTCCCAAGACTTTCTTTGAACACTGTATATTGGAAGATAATGGTGGACAAGGTGCTGCACCTCTAAAGCAACTGGGCCAGTTATCTTTCCATCTGGTGCCAATGGAGCAGTGGCATAAAAATCCTCCGCTCCAGCATCCACCTGGGCCAAGCCAAGAGCTCAGCCACCCCCCAGGTGGGAAATGAACGGACACAACTGCAAGACTGCGGGCGCCCCGGGATCTGTCCGTGCCAGTTCTGGGCTGCCTCCCGCGGTCCCTGCCTTGGCAGCAGCGAGCGGAATGGTACGGCTCTTGCCAGTGTGGGTACAGTGACATGTGGCATCTCTGGCATGGTGGCTCCTCCCAAACCGTGAGGTGCCTCGACAGATTGCACCTGGGATGGCGGGGAGGGGGGCTCTTTTTAAATGAACACCTGCTTCAGATCTCTCTCTCGCTGTCACTTTAATCAGGCTTTGTTTGTTTCTTTTTTGCCATGTGACCGCCCGAACATGACAGCCCACTCTTCCCAGAATTCCACGTCTTCTTGTCACATCACAGGTTTCATAATGATGCACTCCTAAAATTACCCCACCACAGGCAACCAAATTTAGCCAACTCTTAGTTCTGGATTTGGAGCATGGTATGTACAGGATACACTTCACAGGCCTAGAACTGTATGAGTGAGCATGACTTCTTTTACCATCAATGCAGAAAGGCCAAGTTTATACATTATAGTTGGATACATGTATAATTGAATGAGACTGCTGCACCCATTAAGTTTTTTTCAAAAGACACTATACACTGTTCCTACATTAAGCTGAGGATGATGAACTGTCAAGACATTATCTCGCCTCCCGGTTCCTACTCTCACCGACAACTTTCCAGCATACTCAACATATTTTTAACATCAATGACGCCACCATATGTTGCCTAATGTAAACAGCCAGGCATTCAAGATCTTACTAAGCAAGACCCACCGCTAAGCACTGGAAGTTCACGTTGTGTCACTGAGAATGAGTGCAGCTATTTCTGGGGAAGAAATACATAAGTAATACTGCCTCAATTTACAGCGTTTACTAAGGTAATATTACATTTGACTAGCAGAAGATTTTAGGAAGCAACTTATGCAGCATAATTTTATATAATCATATATAATTTCAGATTGTTAATATTTTTCTGTTTTCCAGATCAAAGTTTTAGGTACATGTGTAAGTTCCTTATACAAACAGACAAATATTTAATTTCATGTAGGGGGAGCATGACATCAGGCATTAAAAATGTTCGGTAATGATGCAAATGCATCATAAAAAGTGACACAAAATGCTTTTTTTTTTGTCTGAGAAGTACCATTTGAAACAGAATAGTCTGCAGTAAATAGCTAGTTGTACAGCATTAAAAATATGAACCAGGTCACATTTTGCTTTCCTCTGCCCCGACCTGCCCTGACCAAGAGGGCGAGAATTGTAACCTTAGACCGGCAGTGTCAGACTGTACCTTGAGAGTGTTATTTTACAGCTGAGCATGACTGTATGTGCTGAGGACAAAGGGCTCAATGAATCACCCAGGACAGGTAATTTCATTTGCTGGTTAAAGTTGCAGTCTGAGGAGATGTGTTTTCATGTACACTGCTGAATGAATGAGTGTTATGAAATAACAGCAGCGATGATTTGGAAAGCAGAACAGACCCCTTTTAGTGCAGTCTTTATGTGGCACTCAAGTAACATCGAGTGTCATTAATCCCTCACAGGGGAAATCCAGTCAGGCCGTATTTAATGTACCTATATCAAGTAGGACACATTTTATTTTTGTAAGTAATTAAGTATTGTTTTCTTAGTATTCAGAGGTGTCGATAGTGTCATACAATCAGAGGCACTGCACAAGATTTTGGGTCCCATGAAAGAGTGTCGTATTGGGTGCCAACCCAGACCAATACAGTTATGTTCCAGATTTTTGTCACTTTCTCCCACTTAATACATTGGACACGTAAATGTTAATTTAAAGTGTGAACATGCTGATTGGATATTTACGGCTAAATAAGATATTACTATTATTATTTTAACTTTATTCTCAAACGCCCTTCCAATACTTACTGGAACAGATGTGTTTTTTGGTGAGATTATTGTTTAAGTAAATTTTTCATAGATATTGGTATTTTCATGCGGAATAATCCACTTGGACATAGTGAACATTTTATAGTGAACAATAAAATCAATACGCTTTTTGATGGGATATCCCCTTTAAACTTTGCGGGGTGCCGTATTTTTAAAGGCGTTTCATGTTGTCTTTACTATGATGTTTTTATTTTGTAGCATTTTAAGATTTGGTACAAATGTAAAGTGTAGTACAAATAAAATTTATTATGATTATTATTTTTAATAATAATAAATGTAATGCATTAAATCAGACTGCATGTGCTGGAATATTTTTGCATTTAGCCATTAGGCCTATGCCGAAAACATTCAAATTCTCCTCCTCCTAATGCAAAAGATATGTGAAAACGGATTAAAATTCTCTGGGAAACAATTAAAGAAAGAACGAATGATTTTTGAAACTTTACTGAAACACTTGAACAGAACAACTGAAGTACTTATTAAGGCATGTGAATGAACTTATGAAGTACCTCGTATTTCCGCGAAAAAAGCGCAGATGAACATCTGTCTAATAAAACCAATGGAATGCGCGAGGGGATGCGGATGGGGGGTATTGTTTTGAATTAGTTTTATCATGTAAACATGCTGGATGCGTTACAAGTCCCGCTTGAACATGTGCTCGTTAATTTATCATTTATTATCAAGAATCAATTTTTAAGAAGATATCGATTTCATAAATATATTATGAGTCCACGTTATAGGTAACGGTTTTACCCCAAAGATGTTTAACCGATTACTGGATAATTAAAGTATCATTCCACATTTGCAAACACTGCTCCTGTACAAGTTTCAAATGGCCTACTTAAGGGAAAGCAAGTCACGCTCTTTAAAATGTATTATTAGGCTAAAAACTGATATTTTCATTTATCTTTCAGGCTCTGAATTCGGCAATCAAGTTCTGAAAATATAGACAGTGTTTAAAAATGGGTTTCAGTTTAGCAGCTTCACCAGTGGCGAATATAATAATTTGACATTTATTTTGCACAATTTCGTAAAAGACGTACGTACCAGCTCCTGCTTCAGGCGTTTCAAGCAAATATCCATATTTTTAAAGTCGGATTTTGAAAAATGAGGTTCCATTGCATTTATATAGTGATATAATCCTTTACAGCAAATAAGCTTCCCAGCGCCCCATTCACAAGTGTATCACCGCTACATCGGATTCTCAAAGAGAACTTTAAAAAGACACGTGTCCTTAAAAACTGGCAGGTGTTGCTCTAATAAAGCGGATTTTTAAAGTAATAAAACAGGACAAATAAACAAAAACGAAAATATTATCCTTGTCTTGTTCCCAAAGTATGCGATTATTGGCGCCAAAGACGTTTATCTGGACAAATCTTTATCGTACTTCTGTCCGTCTTGGTAAAATATATATCCAGTTTAAAAACGTTGTTAAGATCATGTTTTTACGATTGTCGTTCGCCATCTGAATTGTATTGCGCTTGCTTAGCGAGTCCGCTTTGGTGTTACAGAAATGAATTTAAACAGAGCGCTAAAGAAAAGTAAACATGGTCTTTCTGCCCCCTACCGGACCCAGACAGTACTGCGCCTGCTGGTACCGCTGCTGCGTAATTCGGAATTAGTCACGCTCAGAGAAAAGTGTGATATTTACCATTCGTTATTAAACACTTTGTGGATTTTTACTTGAATTAAACCATGGACGTCATTAGGTCCGATCACTTGGGGCTATATCCCGAGTATTTAAGCCTAGCCCCGAGTATTTTAGCCTTCATGCCAGTCTTCCTTCAAAAAAAAAAAAAAAAGCTGTTCAATAGCTAGAAAATCCCCTGAATCAAACCAATATTACATAAAAAAAAACAAAAACACTATCAAAGTACAGTTCAGGAAATAATAGTGATATTGTGTAAATCTATGTGCTATGGTTATGGCCTATTGCTTACCAAATACACAGATGGTTTATTTTTATTTATATTTACATGTTTAGCAGACACTTTTGTCCAAAGTGACATACAAGTGAGGCAAAAAGCACATTTTGACTAGCACAGTGCAATGGACTTGGGTTTGAGAAAGCAGCAGTTCACTGTAGCCTGTACATTTTAGATGTATTCGCTGGATTCTTGATGATCAGGACATCCTTTGGACCCCCATTGTCTTTGAACATGATACTTGTTTACTTTCAGCCAGAAAAAAACAACAAACTGACAGATCTTCATGTCTGAACAATAAAAATGTTTTATTCACTTTTTAAGTACATCCATCCATCCATTTTCCAACCCGCTTATCATACTGGGTCGCGGGGGGTCCGGAGCCTATCCCGGAAGCAACGGCACGAGGCAGGGAACAGCCCTGGACGGGGGGCCAGCCCATCGCAGGGCACACTCACACACCATTCACTCACACATGCACACCTACGGGCAATTCAGTAACTCCAATTAGCCTCAGCATGTCTTTGGACTGTGGGGGGAAACCGGAGTACCCGGAGGAAACCCCACGACGACACGGGGAGAACATGCAAACCTTTTTAAGTACATGATTTCATAATTTGTGTAGTAAAGAAAGGATTGCACAAAATATGTACAATAACATCAGAAAATTGTCTAGTGTTGATGTAAGGTGTATGCTCTACTGTAACAGCAGTTTGTCCATATACTGATATTAATTTTGCTTCCTGCATGTGACTGTATTGCTGACCAGCAGTATGAACTTCCTGTGTCCAATGGGGACTTCCTGTTAAAAAGGCCCGTCTCTGAGGAACACAGCACTCCAGCAGAGCGGGAAGCACCTGTGCTCAAGACCTCTGCAGGGTGACCTGGATGGAATACCTGTTGTTCACTTTGTGACAGGAAGCAAATTGTTCCTGCAACCGCTACAGTGCTGCCTCAACATTTGCCAGCATTCCCAGGAGGGAGTCACTCTTCTGGTCTCATATGGTACATTTGCTGCTGTAAACAGCCATTGACTGGTAACACCATCAATAGACTCACTGCTACTCCAGTTTGACAAAATAGAAGTGAATCTCTGGGGAGCTGCATGCTCCCTTGTCATCTCTAACCAGGCAAATCATAAACACAGAGTGCCTGCATTGCTCCTTTCAGGCACTTCTTCATGCCCTGCATACCTACAAGAGGAGACTTGGAGAAAAAACTAGAAATGAAGACAATAGTCTTAAAAAGCAACACACAACTTTCCATAACAGCTTACCCTGTGTAGGTTGGGGTGAATAAGAAGCCTACCCCAGCAGACTCAGAGCAGGCAACAACCTCGATGGGATCACAGGGATTTGCCCGTATAAAACAAGCAATTTAGAGACAGCAATTCACCTAAATGCATATTTTTAGACTAGGGGAGGACACTCACGCAGATACTAATAGTACAGTACATCCAAATTCCCAGGGTTGGGTTAGAAAGTGGATCCAGAAAGTAAAAAATCCAGACCAAGATTTTGTTTCAACCAATCAGTTGAGTGTAAAGAGTCTCAGTCACAGAGTACTCAGCTGGTTGGTTGAAACAAAATTTTGGTCTGGATTTTTACTTTCTGGGGCTGAACTATACACCTTTGCAAATTCCAAACACACAGCTGAGATCTGAACATACAGTATAACCCTGGTTTCGTAAAAGCAACATCTTGTTAAATTTATGCTGATAAGTGACAACAGTTTATTTGTCACAATGTTCAAAACTCAAGGCATGTGCATGTGTTTCTGAAACACTTGTCAGAAATATATATTACTGTCATTCTATTTCAGCTATTTTGTAGCTATTACGTCACACATAGTTGCAGGAAAAAGGACCTCCTCGCATTGCGTGGGTTGTTTTGTTGTGGAAACACAATAGTGAATATGCTGGTCAATTGTTGGGTGTTGTGCTCTTCCTGTGAATAGTATCCTGTTTTTTTTCATTCACCCTGGGTTCGAATCTTGGTCTCCAATCAAGAAAACCTAGTGCAAGCAGTTTATAACATAAATTAAGAACGAAAGCATAATGAAAATATACCGCAGAAAAAACTTATCTAATTAGTTCTGTCCTTTTGAACAATTTCGGTATAATTTCCCCCTGGTTATAAAGATGTAATGCACAAATGGAATTTTAATAGAATTGCCTATTTTGTGCCAGGTGTTATCATTAACCATTAGCATTGTGCTATGAATTTCCTTTATGTAGTTCTTTTTTACCAGATTAAACAACAATAGGCCTATTCTCCAGAGCAACCAGAGCAACTTCAATTGGACTGATCACGACAGGAATAGTCTCTTCTGAATCCATAATCCTATTCGCATGAATTCAAACATGCAATGACTTCCCAAAATAAAATAATACAGGACCTACAGCATTGGAGGGGTTTAATTAATTCTTGAAAAGTTGCGTCAAGGTGTCAGGCTATTTACCAGCTGTGTTAGAACTGATGATGTAGGCCTAGATAATGCAGTGACTGCCTTTTCAAGGCTGGCCTAGTGTTTAAACTACAAAAAACATGACATATATACTGTACATCCATCCATCCATCCATCCATTTTTTTCAAAACCTGCTTGTCCTATGGGATATTTGTAAACAACTTATCTCATAAAGAATATTTTTAACGCCGTAAGCACCTTTTAGAATGCCAAAATCTATTTGATTGTTGGCAAAATGATTCTAAATTAATTACCTTTCAGAACAAATTAACTTGATTTAACTTCTAATTTTATACATATGTATAGGTATACTATAAGTCTGGGGCGGCCAATCTTATCCAGAAAGGGCTGCTGTGTATGAGGATTAGATTACTAATTACAGAACTGATTGGCTGAAGAGTCCTCACACCTGGGTTTGATTGGCTGACCTAAAGGTTATCTCAAAATCCTGCGTTTGGCCCTTTGTGATTAGATTGGTCACCCCTCATATAAGTGATCAAATAATGTAGACCCAAGCTCTTGCTACCACCTAGTGGTAATATTTGGGAAATTGTCTGCAAAGGTGGTGTGCAGAATGTTGAATTGACTGAAGGAGTGGACAAGTGGGCATAGAAAACGGATGGATAGATGTATTGTTTCTGGCTGTGCAGTGCCTCAGTCGGTAGTTTTGCAGTTGCACACCTCCACGATTGCTCTGTGTGATTTATACCAAGCTACTGCCTATTCTGAAATGAAGAAAGTCACATGAATCCTGAACAATGAAGCCTGGGACCCGATTTTCATTTATTAAAATACATTAAGTGGCCTGAAACTGTAGTGCCACGGATACATGCATTCAAACAATTAGTAAACACAAAAAATAATTCCTACCAGCTGCGCCTTGATAAGTAATAATGGTTGTTTATCAATTTGCTGACTGCAGAGAATTAATTAAGCTTATTCCTGCATGTGAGTATTATTCGATTTACATTACCTTATTTAATCTAAAAATAGATGTACTGTGCCATGGTATTGATATTACACAGATTAGATGGACAAAAGGGTGCGGTTACCTAATTAAAACTTCAACCTTTAATGACCCTTCAGTTGCAATTCAGGAAAATGCATATATTTAGTTAGGCAAAAAAGGAAAATGGATCACCCAGTTTCATTAATTTCAACTATTAAATCGTTTTATTATTTTTTTTTCATTAAGGGCCAGAGGTGATATTCAGCATTAGAGGAGAAAAGCGGTTTTAATGCCACTAAAAATCTGTTAATTCCCTAGCATTTCATCCGAAGGATTAGGAGTAGCAGTGTTTCAGTCATCATCGCTGTTATGGACTTCAGGTGTGGGACGGAGTTTGACTTAGGGAATAGGAATGACCATCTTATGAAGATCTGAGACTATGGCAGCATCCTCTTCAGCTAGCTCTGTGCTAATGTCATTCTGAACACCATGACAAGGAGATATCTGTTGAAACTGAATGTTAGAACTTGTTCAACACGATAATCAGTTGTTAATTAAAAAGGGTAGAGGTTTTGGCTGTACTGTGATTATCATATTTGAAATTATGAAATTATTTTCTTAACATTATGTTTTTTTTTTTTACATCATGTTCATGTGTCTAATAACAAACATGCTGCATGCGGGGGCTCCGCTCTCTGCTTACAGGACACCTGTAGAAATTTATTGGAGACTAGCAGTCAGCAAGTGAAATTGCTCAGTTTCCTGAGTTCATGATGCATTTGATAGTAGAATTTGCTTCCTTCTATCAGGGGCTATTGTTGCATGAAATGATGGTGAATTTGTAATGAATTCTGTGCAGGAGTCCCTCAATGGATGCAATAGCCAGAAGCTGATCTCCTTTGCACTTTTTGGGACTAACCTCAGGGAAAGACACCCTTAGTTCAGTCATCTGCTTTATTAGAGCAACACATGCCAGTCCGGCATTCGCCAACCTCTAGAATTACTAGCACCCTTCAGAGAAATGATCAAAAACGGACCAGCACTCAAGCAACCCAACGGCATTACCAACCTCCAGAATTACTCGCACCCTTTGGAGAAATGACCAAAAACAACAATGAAAAATGTTTTTATTGTTCACTAGCTTGATGTTGCATTCTAATTATAAGAGAAATCTAACCAATTCAAAGAGAGTAAATCTTCACAAAAAAAAATCCTTTACAATTCCTTAAAATATGTGTGTCATGTTTATTGGCACCCCTGCATTTAGTACTATGTGCAAACTCACTCACTTTGCCATGATTACCACACTGAGTCTCCTCTTATGATGCTGGAAGGGGGAATGGGCAAAACCCATCTAAAGGGATCCGGCACATTCCTCCTAACAAAATCTCTGCAAATCCCTGGACTCTTCTTATGGTTTATCAGAGCCGCTTCCAGTTAAAACTCCTGTAAATCCCACCACTTGTGGTTTTGTGGTGTGATGTCAGCAAAGGCTCTCCTCAAGAAAGACTGCCAGTTTGTTGGCATCTTATTGTACTTCTGGAGACTTGCTAACTCCAGGATGCATTCAACTGCTGCCATTTTACAGCTGTGGTGCTTGAAGAAGATTTTGCTCGATTCACACTCCTCACTATGCTTCCTCTTCCAGGCAGATTCATTACAGATCCAGATGTTTCAGACTTCTTAATTATTGCTCTAATAGTGGAAATGGGATTTAAAAGCATGCAGTTAGTTTTTATAGCCATTGCTTGATTTATGTAGGTCAACCTTTTGACTCATTTCATTATTGTATTCCCTGGTCTAAACCAATGTTCACAATTGAATAAATTGGTTTGGCCTTTGTGTTACTCATTTTCTTTTTTTTTTACCCAAGTGGAACAGGGAATGATACTTCACCACTTATGAGTGCCTAAAAATGCAGATATGCTTCTAAATGCTGAAATACTAATGTAAATAGATTCTTTTTCCCTATGAGAATTGTTCAAGGTATAAATGTAACATGCATGTTTTAAGAAAAAAAAGGGTTTCTTTGAATAAATTTACCTCAGTGAAACATTAGCTTTCTCTCATAATTTGAGTGTAAGCTAAAGGTAATGAATAATAAGAATGTTTTGTTTGTAGCAGGGCAGTCCTAGGGCAAGGGGAGATCCAGGGCATAGCTGAGAAACCTGTCAATGAGTCAGAGCAGTTAGATTTGGGGCTTTGCTTACAACATTTGGGGCTTAAGCTTCACTACTCCGACCCTGGTGACGCCGACAGTTCATAGTCTTTTTTTTTGTCATTGTTACCAAGCATGCCAGTAATTCTGGAGGGCACCATTAATATTTTTAACAAGTTCATAGGTCTGAGGATGGAATTCTGTTAATTACCTTTCATTGCAACAGAGGACAGGAAAGAAACAGAGTCAATGTCATTGGAAGAATAAACCCCACAGGTCTGTATTTGTGGCAGACAAAGATCTTTATCAGGCGCTTCACTGTCGGCATGACACAAGACAAAGTCAAAAATGATGTACAACATCTAACAGAATACACACAGCAGTTAGAGAGGATCCCAAAGTAAACAAAAATAAATAAAATCAACTAACACATTCATTTTTTTCTCTTTGAAAAAGAAAACACAAACAAAATACACTTTATAAGAATGATCATTAGTTCACCATAACCACCTCATCTGATATGATGATCCCAGTACCTGCCCAGTACCATGCGCTGCTCAGTTATCAGGCTAAAGCCCAGAGTCCATCTCACACCTTCAGAAATGACCTCATGCCCGTGAGACGGACAGTTCCAGGCTCAATTCTGGAACAGATAAAAATAAATAAAAGTTGGAGCTGCCGTTCATCCTGCATGTGTGCGCTGGGTGATTGAAAACACTCATCAATGTCACCCCTTCCTGGGATTTCTCTGCTCCAGGGATCATGTAGCTGGAACGTGACCCTCTTCCTGCTTTCCATGAAGAAGGACCAGTATGGCACAAGGAACATGGCTGTCAGCTGATCGTGGAGCTGTTCCTGTGGGTGTGAAAACCATTAACCCCCCC